>ML105827.1:409895-508013 GCA_003697995.1 Taxidea taxus jeffersonii
ATCAGGGAAATACAAATCAAAACCACAATGAGGTACCACCTCACACCAGTCAGAATGGCTAAAATGAACAAGTCAGGAAATGACAGATGCTGGCGAGGATGTGGTGAAAGGGGAACCCTCCTATTCCTGTTGGTGGGAATGCAAGCTGGTGCAACCACTCTGGAAAACAGCATGGAGGTTCCTCCAAAAATTGAAAATAAAGCTACCTTATGACCCAGCAATTGCACTACTGGGTATTTACCCTAAAGATACAAACGTAGTGATCCAAAGGGGCACGTGTACCCGAATGTTTATAGCAGCAATGTCCACAATAGCCAAGTTATGGAAAGAACCTAGATGTCCATCAACAGATGAATGGATAAAGAAGAAGTGGTATATATATACAATGGAATGCTATGCAGCCATCAAAAGAAATGATATCTTACCATTTGCAAGGACATGGATGGAACTAGAGCGTATTATGCTTAGCGAAATAAGTCAACTGGAGAAAGACAACTATCACATGATCTCCCTGATATGAGGAAGTGGAGATGCAATGGGGGTGGGAGTTAAGATGGTAGGAAAAGTAAAAATGAAACAAGATGGGATCGGGAGGGAGACAAACCAAAAGAGACTCTTAATGTCATAAAACAAACTGAGGGGGTTGGTGGGGAGAGGCGTTGGGAGAGGGTGGTGGGGTTACATTATATGTTTAAATAAAAAAAGCTTAAATAAAAATAAATAAATAAATAAATAAATAACCCACTGAGCCACCAAAAAAAAAAAAATTTTTTTTTTTCAGACGAACTTTAAAAGGCAGTCACTTATTGCTAAGGTACTTCCTGACTTCAGGGACAAAGTATTGATGTAACTAATCCAGAAAAAAAAGGTTCTTGTTGTACAACCAAAAGACCGACAGCTGGTGTTTATCTTTTCCCTTCAAGGCTAGGGGTCCACAGCTTCATAGATGAGGGCAGTCCTCATAATAAACCTAACTACATTTGCACAAAACAGGAACATTAGCCTATTCCTTCCTGCCTTAAATTCCGGTCCTTGCTAAATCCTCTTCCTTACTAATATATATTCTTTGAGGCATTTCTGCCCTTCATCTGCATTAAAAACCCATTTGGGGGACGCCTTGGTGGTTCAGTCAGTGAAGCATCTGCTTTCAGCTAATAAATAAAATCTTTTTTAAAAAATATATTTTAAAAAAACCCATTCGGGAAGATCTTTCTCCTCAGTGATTTTCTTTTTTTTTTTTTTTAAGATTTTATTTATTTATTTGACAGACAGAGATCACAAGTAGGCAGAGAGGCAGGCAGAGAGAGATGGAGAAGCAGGCTCCCCGCTGAGCAGAGAGCCCAATGCGGGGCTCGATCCCAGGACCCTGAGATCATGACCTGAGCTGATGGCAGAGGCTTTAACCCACTGAGTCACTCAGGCATCCCCTCAATGATTTTCTTAATGTGTCTGGGAACTTATCTGGTGCTTCTTGGTTGGCAGAAGATGCTTCTCCTGTTATCTGAGATTATTTAAGGGAAATCTCTTTCTAAAATCAAACCATCCTTTTCTGGCTTTAAATTCTTCAGCTTTGGGGCTCCTGGGGCGGCTCAGTTGGTTAATCGACTGCCTTTGGCTCAGGTCATGATCTCGGAGTCCCGGAATCAAGTTCCGCATCGTGCTCCCAGCTCCATGGGGAGTCCTCTGACCTTCTCAGCTCTCATGCTCTCTCTCACTCTCTCTCAAACAAATAAATAAAATCTTTAAAAATATATATATTTTAAAAACTCTTTAGCTTTGGATCACTTGCTTTCCTTTTGCTTCAAGTTTTCATATCAGGACTCGCTTTGTCTTGAATGATGTTGGAGGCAGTTGCTATGCCTTTTTTTTTTTAAGATTTTATTTATTTATTTGAAAGAGAGAGAGAGAGAGTTCACAAGTAGGCAGAGAGGCATTCAGAGAGAGAGAGAAGGGGAAGCAGGCTCCCTGCCGAGAAGAGAGCCCACTGCAGGGATCCATCCCAGGATCCTGGGATCATGACATGAGCCAAAGGCAGAGACTTAACCCACTGAGCCACCCAGGCACCCCCAGTATGCCCTTCTTACAACAATCCTGCACCCAGATAAAAGCTGCATTCTTGGAGGGCCTAGGAGTTGAAGTCTGTTAAGAGTCTGACTCTTGATTTCAGTTCAGATCATGATCTCAGGGGCATGGGATCAAGCCTCAGCATGGACCCTGCTTGAGCTTCTCCCTCTCCTTCGGCCCCTCCTTCTCCCTGCTCCCCCTCCACTCTCCACACAGCTTGCACATTCTCAATAGGAGAGAAAAGGTATTTAGCAAGGAGTATGTGGCAATGGCGTCACAATTTTTTTTTTTTTTTTAACCATGGTCCTTTGCTGGATTTGCTTACTTGAAACTACTCACAACCATAGATCTATAGATCACAATCTCCAGGACATATCAAGCAATTCAACTTTTTTCTTGTAAGGTCAGGACCTCTCTCTGTTTCTTGGGAGCACTTCCCACATCGCCAGTGGCCCTTCCTATGGATTCCATGGCATTATTTAAAGTATTGCCCTAAACATGATGAAAAACACACAAGAACTGTGAGTGATCGCTTTTTACTGCAACACACGGTTTCCTGGTGAGATGAACTGCCCACATGGGGATAACTGGCATTATAGGGCCTTTTCAGAGGATACTTGCGACACTTGAGCTCCCCGCAAGAGCAGCAGGAGGTGGCTACAAAATTATCAGTGTGATGCAATACACAGTACAGTTAGTTTCAAGCAGTTATGATTTAATACTACATCTCTGTGTAATGAAACTGAATGAAGGTAGAACTCCCGTTGGGGGGGACGCCTGGGTAGCTCAGTTGGTTAAGCGGCTGCCTTCAGCTCAGGTCATGATCCCAGTGTCCTGAGATCGAGTCCCACGTCGGGCTCCTTGCTCAGCAGGGAGCCTGCTTCTCCCTCTGCCTCTGCCTGCCACTGTCTGCCTGTGCTCGCTCCCGCTCTCTCTGACAAATAAATAAATAAAATCTAAAAAAAAAAAAAAAAAAAGAACTCCCATTGGGGGAACTAATGACAGCGAAGGCCCGTTTGAGAGATGGTGAAGTATTAGAAATCCTAGGGAAGAGAATGGAGCTCCTTCGGACAGAGGGACTTAGCACTGCTCATCATCATCCCCAGATACGGCCTGACAGAAACATATGTTGGATGAATAAATTTTTTAAAAAGGAATCAATGAACCATAGGAGCTACTTCAAATTCCTTTTTTTTTTTTAAAGATTTTATTTATTTGACAGAGAGAGATCACAAGTAGATGGAGAGGCAGGCAGAGAGAGAGGAGGAAGCAGGCTCCCTGCAGAGCAGAGAGCCCAATGCGGGGCTCGATCCCAGGACCCTGGGATCATGACTTGAACTGAAGGCAGAGGCTTAACCACTGATCCACCCAGGCACCCCTACTTCAAATTCCTATTCAGGAAAATGACTTAAAGGAAATGGAAGAAAATGGTGCTTCTAGAACATTCACCTGGCACAGTAGAGTAGGAGAGAGTGAAAGAGGGCCACTCTTAGGAAGTGTGCCATCATATGGAAGAGCCCGAAATCACCCCCAGAAAGAGCCAAAGATGATGCCAGGGACCAGAGGGATGGCGGGGTGTTTGTGAGGATGGGGGTGTTTGAGGAGGGTCGTCCTAGAAGGTGAAATTCGGGGTGGGGGGAGGGAGAGCATGAGGGTGTAGAGTCAATCCCCAGTCCAATCACAGAAAAGTGCACTGAAGCAGCCTGCTCTCCTGTGTGGAAGAGGGCAGGCAGAATCCCGTGTGAAACGTTCCCACTCAGCTTGCCATCTTCCTTTAAGCTAATTTCCCCTGCAATTCTGTGGCAATACTAACTCTTTAAACAACCAAATCAGCAAAGCGTGCCCGTGATTTATTTCCATAAGTGTCTGATGTCTCCCTCTTCTCTGTGATCTAGCAGATGAAAGCTATTGTTTTATGTTTTGTGTGTGTTAAGGGGGCAAGGGTATACCTCGCTTGCTTCTGAGCTGGGTGGGGGGACGACACTATTGATGAGGTCCCCAAAAGGCAGCAGGAAGCTGTGCTAGGAGGGGGAGTGACGCTTGCTCTGAGGTTGTACCCACCCCCCCCGCCCCCCGGGAAAGGCTGGGGTGATACAGCCAATACATTAAGGGGTTAAAGCCTCTGTTGGCCTGTCTCTGGATCCCCCATCCAGGGAGAGTTTTAGAAATAGAGCAGAGTTTTGTCTGGACAACCTTAAGACCTGTCCGAAGGCTGGTGTGTATTCAGGTGACTGCCCACCTATATCCAGCCTGTGGTTTGTGTGCTCTGTTGAAACCAGCTGTTACATACAAATAAAAGTCACATTATCATAGAGTTTGTGGGGCATCCAACTCTCTTTGTCAGAAGGATAATAATGGTTCACAGAATTTCTGAGGGCAGTGGCAGTGGCATGTGGACCAACTGGGAACAGCGGGGCAAGTGACGGATAATGGTGGCTTCTACTAACATGGCAGCAGGGATGGTGGAGAAATCTGGGTATTTCTGGAATATATTTTGCAGAAGAACCAACAAATCTTATTTCTTGGTTGGATGGGATTGGGCAGTGGTATTAACAGGGCAAACAGAAAACTCCAGAATGACTAGTTTTTGTTTTATTTTGCCCTGAAAGACTGGTAGATGAGGGTGTGCCATTGACTGAGATGAGAATGACTGGGGCAGGAACCAGTGTGGGAAGAATATAAAGAATTCTGCTCTGGAGATGTTAGGTTTGAGATGTGTGTTACTGACCTCAGAGACATTTCTGAGCAGGCAACCAGACATACACTCAGGGGAGTCCAGGGCTGGAGACTCAAATTTGGGAGATGAAGTTCTGCAAATCTCCTGGCTCTTCCTCAGACGTTAGAGGGGGCTAGAGGGGGTAGGAATCTTCTTGCTTCAGAGAAATGAGTAACTGGGGGCGCCTGGGTGGCTCAGACAGTTAAGCGTCTGCCTTTGACTCAGGTCATGATCCCAGTGTCCTGGGATCACCCTGAGTCGGGCTCCCTGCTTGGTGGGGAGTCTGCTTCTCCCTCTCCTTCTACCGCTCCCCCTGCTTGAGCTCTTTCACTCTCTGTCAAGTAAATAAGTAAAATCTTTTTAAAAAGAGAGAAAGGAAGGGAGAACTGAAATCCATTTGCTCATTCATATTGTCATTCATTCCTCAAATTATTCATTCATTTCTTTTCAATGCTAGATAATGTTAAATTTTGTGAGTACAATGTGATTCGATGAGCACAGACAGAGGCAATCCTCACCCTCATTGAGTCTGACACCTAGACAGCACTGTGAATCTGAGCCTCCGACATAAGTTTAAATTTTCTAATAGCCACGTTAAAAAAGCAAAAAGAAATAGATGAAGTTCATTTTAAGAATGTATGTTATTTAACTCAAGATGTCCCAAATAATGTCATTTCAACATGTAATCAATATAAAAATGATTAATAAAATATCATACACTTTTTAAAAAATTTGGTTTTCAAAATCCATTGCAAATTTTATACCTAGAGCACATACCAATTAAGAGGAATCCCACGCTCTGAGGACTCAGTAGCCACCTACAGCCCCAATCTAGAAGGTACTGTGCAACTTTGCTCCTTGATGTCTAAAGCCCTCCCTTCTGCCTACTGGCCATCTCAGGATGCCAGGGACCATCTGAAGCTCCAGGATGCCATCAAATCGTGAGGCTGAAACTCTGGGGATCAAAATACCAGAGTGTGTTCCCCAAAGGGCCAGCAATGGCAGCCTGATGGTACAGGTACCATTGTGACACAGATCAGTATCCAGCTAACCCCAGCCACACCTGGATTAGTTGTTGACCCACTGGAGGATAATTGCTGTGTGCTTTTAAAATGAGAACATCGCCACCAGGGTAAATATGTGTAATAGCTGGGTTAAAAAAAAAAAAAAGAAGAGTTGATTTTCAGTAAAAGTAAATCAAGCTGTCTAAATCCCAGGGTCTCCCCAGATACCCCCTTTGTCTTGTTTCCCTGCCATGTGGTAGTGACTCCATTAGGTAGGCTGGGACAGTCTGGGGTCCCTGAGAAGCAGCAGCCAAAGATTTGCTTCGGGAGCTGGAGAAGGATGGGATCGCCCTCAGAAGGCACTGCAAATGTGCCCTTGAGTGAAGGAGGGGAGGGAAGGTGGACTGGACACTTCCTCGGTTTTCGTGCAATCAGGAAAGCTGGGCAAGGCCCAAGGGCATCCTGAGACAAAGTCACCAGTCAGACAAGTCCCACGGCTCCCAGGAAAGAGGCTCATTGTAGCCACGTGGTCATTGGTGGGGTGCAGCCTGTCGGAAGTGTGGCCTCAGCAAGGTAGAGATGGATTGTAGAGCAGAGCGCAGCTGGCAGGTGCTCTGGGCCAGTCATGCCCTCGAGCAGCTGGAGGTCTGCATGCTCAGGGCACCTGCTAGGCCCACATCCAGGCTCTCTCTTGAATGAGCTGTGCAGGCCCAGCTTGGCTCATATATGGGGCAAGTCCATGTGACATGGTGGAATGTGCCCGGGAACTGGCATTTCGGTTCTGGGTGGTTGAGTCCTGAGTCCCTGACTGTCACTAGCCTTGTGACCTTAGATGAGTCACCTAACCTCTCAGAGCCTTGGTTTCTTGATTTTAAAGTAACACCTATCTTGGGGCACCAGGGTGGCTCAGTCATTAGGCATCTGCCTTCAGCTCAGGTCATGGTCCCGGGGTTCCATGACCCCGCATTGGGCTCCCTGCTTGGCGGGGAAACCTGCTTCTCCCTCTTCTACTTCCCCTGCTTGTGTTCCCTCTCTCGCTGTGTCTCCCTCTGTCAAATAAATAAATAAAATATTTTAAAAATAATAATAAGTAAAGAAAAACCTATCTCACAGCATGATGAGGAATGAAATGAGCACACATGGTATAGAGTGCTTTGTATGATATTGTTACAAATGTGTGTGTTGTAACGAAATCAACAAAGCGCAATTATTAAAGACCGAAGACAGAAAGTCTGGAATTTTGCCGTAGAAAGTCTGTGGCAATAACAGGGATTTGCCCATCTTTGTGGTCATGTTTGTGCAACACTGTGTCCTCCAGGGTTCAGATTCTAGAGGGTATCATCACTTACTAGATGTCAGTTTCTAGATTATGCTATGCAGATATTTATAAAAAAGTTTTAAAAAGCACAAGAATTAGGGGGAGATAAAGAGGATTTTCAGAAAGACTAGCATTTATAAAAGAGGGCTATTCTGCTCTCAAATAATTCATGGTTGATGATAATCCATGTTAAGTCAATGGTAGTGGCTCACTGTTACCCTGTTTTCCTTTTCTGCCTTCCAGGATCAGTAGCATTTTCCTATGGATGCAAAGCTGTTTTAGTTAAAGGATGTCCCTCAGTTTATATTCTTGGCAAATACTGAGGTTTGAAAGGCAGGACAGATGCCTCTGAGACACTGTAAGGCATAAAATGATGAGCAGTAGCTCAGACCCCTCCTCCAGAGACTCAGAGTCCGGATCATTCGTTTTGTGCAGGATTCTAGAAGATGGAATATGTAAAGCTAGAAGAAGAAAGCTGGAAAGACTCCGTGGATTAATTTCTAAATAGTTGAAGGATCTAGAAGGTGTGGATTTCATTCTGAAAAAAAGAAGGGGGCGGCGGGGGGGGGGGGCGTTTGAAGTAGCTAATCTGATGTTAGACCCAGGGTTCTAATGTTAGCTCTGGGGTTGTGGGTGAGTGAAATGAGGTGTTGGACTGGTAGGAACCGGGTAGCCAAGGGTGGAGGCTGAACTATATACTAAATGATTCAGCCCAGTTACAATGTACTTGACTATGAAGAAACAGGTCACTCCACCCAAGGACACCTCCAGACAGAAGACTCCCCAACCAGGCTGCTTGTCTCCAGCTGCTTGCTGATCTCAGTGAAGTGCTTTGTTTCATTTTGCCACCACCCAAAGATTAAAGGTGCTGATTTCTCTTTCAAAGGCAACCCTAAAGTTATAGCTTTCCCAACTTCTCCTTCCTTCTGACCATGGTCCCTCTTCTACTTCACCGCAGTCCTGCTTCCATGGGTAGTTCAAAGAACACATGACCTCAGCAAGAAGGAACAAACTAGACCCAGACGGAGGGGGTCTAACTAAGCCAGGGCTTCTGAAAGTGAGGTCCACCTGGAGATGGTGCATCAGGGTCACCTGGAGAGTTCATGAAGGAGGCTTCGTCACACTGGGTGTTGTATGTAAGTAATAAATCACTAAATTCTACTCCTGAAACCAATATTACACTACATGTGAACTAACTAGAATTTAAATAAAAATTTGGAGGGGGGAAGAGAAAGCTTCCTAGGAGTTGCAAATAAGAAGCAAGATGAAAGAAAATATCAGTCAACCAGCATCAAAGTCATTAGCTAACAACAGTAAAAATAAAAATAACATTACTACTATTATCATTAAAAAATGCAAATCATATATCTGATAAAGGGTTAATATCCAAAATACATGAAGAATTCATACAACTCACTAGCAAAACAATAAATAATCAATAAAAACTGGGCAGAGGATCTGAATAGACATTTTTCTAAAGAAGCCATACAGATGGCCAACAGGCACATGAAAAGTTGCTCCACATCACTCATCATCAGGAAAATGCAAATCTGACTCTTAAATACCGAGAACAAACTGATGGTTGCCAGAAGGAATGCAGGTGGAAGAATGGGTAAGATAGGTGAAGGAGATGAAGTACCAACTTCCAGTTATGAAATAAATAAGTCACAGAAATGACAAGCACAATGTGGGGAATATAGTCAATAATATTGTGATACTGCTGTACAGTGACAGATGGTAACTATGCTTATCCTTGTGAGCACTGAGTAATTATAGAACTTTTGAATTGATAAGTTGTACACCTGACACTAATATAACATTTTATGTTAATTATACTTCAATAAAAAATAGTGAAAAAATAAAAAGAAGAAAGAAGAAGGAGGCTTCACTAGTTCCACCCAGACCTACTTATTTGGAATGCCTGGGTATGGAATGAAGACCTGTATGATTTCCACACATACACTAGTTTGGACCCACACCTACACTAATTTTTCCCCAAGTGATTCTTTGCACACACAAGTATGAGCACCAAGTAGATGATGTCTAAGCTCTCAGATCACCAAGTCCCGTGGCTTCATGACCCTGGTTTGAGAGAATTTATCTTGTTTATCAGTTATTTAGTTTTAAAGTTTTAAGCTCCCTTTCCCCTTGGGTATTTTCTCTGTACCTTCTCTTTTATTAGTCAGAGATCTGTTTTTTAATTTTTTAAAAAAGATTTTATTTATTTATTTGACAGGCAGAGATCACAAGTAGGCAGAGAGGCAGGCAGAAAGAGAGGTAGGGAAGCAGGCTCCCTGCTGAGCAGAGAGCCCGATGCGGGGCTCGATCCTAGGATCCTAGGATCATGACCTGAGCTGAAGGCAGAGGCTCTAACCCACTGAGCCACCCAGGTGCCCCAGTCAGAGATCCATTTTTTAAGGCTTAGCAAATTATTTTAAAATAATGTACATGGCACATTACATGCACGACTCTATGTGTTGCATGGCGGATGGGATACTTGCAAAAACATATGAGGTCCCTGTCCTGAAGGAGGCCAGAGGAGGAGCTGAGATCATGTGGAACCAACTTCGCTGCATGGCTGAGGTCAATCCCTGGGCCAATAATTCAGGAGGCCCCCTTCTGACTGGTCAGTACTTGGCCATGCCAATTGATAAATATTCCAAATTGATAAATATCCATCCTGGCAATAATTGCTATATAAATAGTAGAAACAAACTTCTTCAAGATTTGAGAGGAGGATGATACTACAACCAGCTGTGGCAATGAGGGGAACTCCACAGAGAAAGAGGCAATTGAGGGAGACTTAAGGATAGATAAAATTTCAATGGGAAGACAACATTCCAGTGGAAGAAATAGTATGAGAAAAGGCATAGATGTAGGGAATTTTAAGCTGTGATCATGAAATTCAGTTTGGAGTGAGTGGAGAGGGGCTTAAAAGGAAACATGGATGGTATATCAGTTATCTAGTGTTGCATGACCAACCACTCCAAAACCTAAAGTTTTAAAACAATGACAATCACTTATCTTATTCAGGATTCTCCAACATGGCTTTGTCCCATCAGTGTCAGCTTCACTGGGGCTAGGGGATGCACTTTCAAGATGGCTCCCTCACATGGCCAGAAAGATGGAGGTGGCTATCTGTTCTTCTTTATGTGGGCTTCTCTATAGCTTGGGCTTCCTCACAGTTGTTGGGTTGCAAAAGCAAACATTCCAAGAGAGCTGGGTGGAAGATCTCTCACCTTTTATGAACTTTTTTGGGGGAATCATAACTTCTGCTTGAATTCCACTCAAATTCAAAGAGTAGGAACAGAGACCACAACACTCAACGGCAGGAGTGCCAAAGTCTTTGTAAGAAGAGAATGTGGGAAGGGAGATGTTGTTGTAGCCAATGTCAGAAAATAAGTGTGAACAGAAACTCCAATAAGGCATTAAATGGTAATATCAAGTGCTTTTTAAAAATATAGATGATTTCACTGCATATATCACAGCAACCTTCCAAGTAGGCAAAGCAAATAGTATGCTTTTTTTGCAGATGAAAAAAGAAATTCAGAAGTTGTGGGAAAGTGGATGTGCCATGAGTTTAATGAAGCTTTAACTTCAGAGCCCCTTACTAGCACTGATACCTTCTTCCAAAGCCCTAGGAGGGGCCCAGAATTGTGGCCACAGAGTCATACATTTGATAAATGTTCAGAGGTAAGATATATTAACTGCAGTTGGTTAAATCTGCTGAACTTCTCACTTCAACCTCCCCTCCATCACACTGTTCCTTGTGACAGGTGTCATCAGAGTGGATATCGACATTTGGAGATCTAATTAAGAAGAAATCAAATTATGGATAGATTTATTTTTGGTGGAGTAGGATAGATTGATGTGTTTTTCAGGAACTTCAGCATATGGTATTACTAGGAATCCCAAAGTAGAATGACCTCCAGGAATACTCCTAGAGCTTACTGGCTGACTCACCCAGCCCTGCAAAACTGAAGTCCAGGACGTGAGGTTATACGGTGATATGACTATGCCCTGTGGTATCTGGAATCAGAATGAAAATACATGGGTAGCCGTGGAAAACGTTAAAATGTATATAACCAGAAGGCTGTCTGTGGAGAATGCTTCTGATCAGGACATCATTGCTACACCTTTCCAAAGGCAGAAAAAAAATGCAAGGAAACCAGAAACTGTTATGATATAACTATTAATTAAGGAGGAGGGTCTGGGGGTGCCTGGGTGTCTCAGCTGTTCAGCGTCTGCCTTCAGTTCAGGTCATGATCCCACAGTCCTGAGATTGAGCCCTGCATTGGGCTCCCTGCTCCGCAGGAAGCCTGCTTCTCCCTCTTTCACTCCCCCTGCTTGTGTTCCCTCTCTCGCAGTTTCTTTCTCTGTGTTAAATAAATAAATAAAATCTTGGGGGGAAAAAAAGGAAGGAAGGAAGGAAAGAAGGAAGAAAGGAAGGAAGGAAGGAAAAAGGAAAAAGAAAGAAAGAAAGTCTGTCCTACAAGTCTCTGAAAGGAAGACTGGCTCTCAGAGCTGCAGACAGGTAAGAAGTGATGCCTGGAGTTGGTTTGCAGGAGGTGGAAGAGAAATAAGGCTACCTAGTTGTCACCATAAAGAGGAAACTGCAGAGAAGAGGAATGGGATCACCATCATTATCAACCAGCAACAAAAAGCACTCACAAAGTACAGTTCTTAAAAAAGATTTTATTTATTTGAGAGAGACAGAATGAGAGAGAGTGAACATGAGAGGGGTGAGGGTCAGAGGGAGCAGCAGACTCCCTGCTAAGCAGGGAGCTGGATGTGGAACTTGATCCCAGAACTCCAGGATCATGACCTGAGCCGAAGGCAGTTGCTTAACCAACTGAGCCACCCAGGAGCACTATAAAGTACCATTTTTTTACATGACACGGTGGGGATACTGGAGTGCAGGTGACCACTAGGCAGACACAATAAGTTAGACAGGGTTTCTGACCTGTATGATACAAGGTAACATCAAATGAAGCTAACTCAGGCTAGCCTATTGGGTGAAAGCAACAACAGAAGGAAAAGTAAGCATTACTTACACGATGTGGCAACTGTGCCTGCATTACTCATTGGCACATAATATCTGTCATTTGAAATGGACTATAGGTGTCACCAGGACAGGAATTCGAGAGGAAATATGATCCTAAGAATTACTTCCAAAGTGGGCTGGGGTAGGAGGTTATTCCCACGCTGTGCTCCAAATAATAGTTGGGGGGTACGGCTCATGATAGAATTCCAGTGTAGGAGGGGAAGGAACTTTGAGTGTGTTTGAGGAGTGATCTAAAACCCACAATGATAACAGTTGCTATCATGTTTTTAGACACCTGTGTCAAACCAGAAAAAAAGAGATTAGGTAAAATAACTTTGAATCCTGACAATGCCTTGAAAGAGAAACAATCTTTGATGTGGTTGTTAAAGGTCACAGGACCCAAGGTATCATCAGACATGGTGGGGTTGGGGTCAGATGGGTCAGGTTGAAGAGTGGTAAAATCTGAAGGAGAATATAAAAGTTCATACATGTCAGACAAAGACTGCGGACCTAGTGATGGGCAAAGGGGACATGTCCATGAAGAGATATGCGGTGGGAAGGGGTGGGAGGAAATGAAATGCACTCTGAGCATTATTGGTCGTACTGGTCTCTCCAAAAAACAAAAAATAACCTCCTGTGTTTCCTTTGCTACTACCTCTGGCCACAGCCTAGTTCCCAGTACACTTAGGTTTCCAATGAATGGATGAATGGGCAGTGCCCACCGACTTTTTTGCCAGGTGCTTCCTCCCAGGCTGGGTTCCAGCTGTCACTACACCAAGTGCAGAGCTTCTTCCGAGTTCCCTCAGTCTTTTCCCTCCTCAGCAACCCTGAGCACAGTAGACCTCTCCCTCCTCGGGAAAATCCCTTCTATGTTTTTACTTCTGTGATCTGTGTTGTTGTCTTTTGTTATTGTTGTTATTATTATTATCTTATCTCTCCCTCTGCTCATTTGTTTGGTCTTTCAACAGCTTCTCTCCCATCTCATGTTCCCCAAATGCAGGCACCTCCAGGTATTAATCCAAGTCCTCTGGTCTTCTCTCTCTCTCTCTTTTTTTAAGATTAAAAAAAATTTTTTTTTATTTATTTGACAGACAGAGATCACAAGCAGGCAGAGAGGCAGGCAGAGAGAGAGGAGGAAACAGGCTCCCTGCTGAGCAGAGAGCCGGACATGGGGCCCCATCCCAGGATCCTGGGATCATGACCTGAGCCGAAAGCAGAGGCTTCAACCCACTGAGCCACCCAGGCGCTCCTGGTCTTCTCTCTTTATATTGGGCTCTAGATAATTTTTTTTTTCAAATAAATACAATTATTATAGCAGTCTCCAAATCTATGTGTCCAGAGTCAACATTTTTGTCAAAGTTTCTCATAAGTAGTCCTCAATGCATTACCATCATTTCAAGCTCAAAATGTCCAAAACCTAACTCATCATCTAGCTCTTAAAACTAACTCCCTCCCTCGCTTCCTAATTTCTGGTCATCACACTTCTCCAATGCTTCCAAATATGTGTCTTCAGGCTTATCTTCTCCTTTGTTCCCTCCATCAGCCACCACATCTCATGGACTCATCTTTGCCATGTTTGTAAATTCATCCTCACCTGTCTCTCCTTCTCCCAAGAATCCCAGGCCCCCTCATCACATGTCTCCAGGGATACAGCCCACAAGCTTTTTTTCTCCAAATCATCATCTGGAATTGCTGTTTTGGCAGCAGGGACAGTGGCAGGAATACCATGAGCCAAACACTTACTGTACGCCAAGTACTTCAGCGGGAGCTTTAAATACATGACCTCCCTTCCACGCCTGGGTGGTTCAGTCAGTCGGGCGTCTGCCTTAGGCTCAGGTCATGATCCTAGAGTTCCAGGATCAAATCCTGCATCAGGCTCCCTGCTCATCAGGGAGTCTGCTTCTCTCTCTGACCCTCTCCCTTCTTGTGCTCTCTCTCACTCTCTCTCTCTACCTCAAATAAATAAAATCTTTTTTTTTAAAGATTTTATATATTTATTTGACAGACAGAGAGTACAAGTAGGCAGAGAGGCAGGCAGAGAGACAGAGGGGGAAGCAGGCTCCCCGCTGAGCAGAGACCCCGACGTGGGGCTCGATCCCAGGACCCTGAGATCATGACCCGAGATGAAGGCAGAGGCTTTAACCCACTGAGCCACCCAGGCGCCCCTCAAATAAATAAAATCTTAAAAAACAAAACAAAACTACATGACCTCCCTTAAGAATAGGTGCTACTGCCAAACACATTTTACAAGTGAGAGACTGAGCCTCGGCAAGTTCACCTGTCTCCCAGAGTCCTTCAGCTAACATGGGAGTATGGCCTTGAACTCTTATCCTGTCTAATTCCAAACTCACTGTGCTATGTATGTGCTAAAATATCTCCAGCAGTCTCCTGTTACTTCCCGGGTCAAGTCCCGCACCTCTGTTCAATATCCAGTGTCTCCATAACTGGGCTTCACTAAGCCCAGTTGACTGTGTTCTGCTCTCCAGGGTGGTACCCTTCCTCTTAACAGCCCCCACCTTCCTATGTAGCGGGTGGAGCACAGGCATTGAATCATGATTCTGACATTTAGTACTCTTATTTGTAAAATACCCATCTCATAATCCCAGATTGCTGTGAGGATTAGATATAATGAACATACAGGTCATGGCATGGTGCAAGGCACATAACAGGTGCATAATAAATAAAACCCACTGTTGACAGGTGGTATCCTTTCTGCCTCTGTGCCTTTGTTCATGATCCTGCCTGTATATAATGCTTGTCCTTCCTATTGGTCTAACCCAACAGTTCTTAAAGACCAAATCCCACCTTTATGAAACTCTGCTCTACTCCAGCAAACACTGATCTCTCCCCTCTACAATTGTGAATACACTTTTTGTATACACGAGATGACTAGTATTATATACAAACTTATTTTCCAATGGTTTCCTGCAAATGAGACTCACATGTGACTTGTGGACTCCCTTGTATTTCTGCTGTTCTCCTCTTCTTTCTGTTCTCATCACAAAGGTCCTGGAGTGTACCTGGAGTGTACAAAGTCCCTGGCAAAGTGTACTGGAGTGATTCATTAATCGATTGATGGAGAAATTTAAACATTAGGAGAAGCTGAGAGAAAAGAGAGCAAATTGGGTATTATCTTGTTGATTTGATTTAGCGATCAATGGTCTGTGTTTAGTTTATCCTGTAAAATAAGGCCTGGACCAGGAGAGGTGGTTCAGAAAAACAGCTGATAACATTTATGGTCTAGGGAAAGAGAAACAGTAGATCTCTATATTACTGAGCTCTTTGAAGAAATGACTTGAGATATATTTTCAGGGAATGGTAGTGAAAGAGACACAGATGAAAGTGAGAATCAGTAGCCTGGTAATAGTGAAAGGGGGATCCAAGACATTCTTTTCTTTCTTTCTTTCTTTCTTTTTTTTAAGTAACAGAAAAAAACAGGAAATACATTTCAACAGAAAATCCAGAGGTTACATTACAGAAGTAAGACTGTGACTGACCTCAAGAGTAGGAGGAGAAGCCTTAAATGAGCTCAGGGACCCAGTAAATTGGGTCGTGGGAAGCCAGAAGCTTTGCCTAACTAGTTACTAATGAAGGAAATTAGATAGCCATATTATTTTGAAAGAAACCAGATTATGTTTATTGAGTGATCTGAAAGAAATGAAGGGACTAGATATGGATGCTTTGTGTTGGTTTCTGAGGCTCTGACCCACCAGAGAGCCATTTTGTCTTATTCATGATATTACCAAGATGGGCGGCCATCTTGACAAGCTTATGAGGTTTGACAGGTGGGACTGGCCAGTAGCAAAGAGAAGTTAAAAGGAGAGAATGTGCTGATGACTTTGAACCCCCTTCTAATTCTGTTGAAGAGATGTAACTTACATTACTTAGAGTGAAGATAGAGTAAGCAGCAAGAGTGTCATAAGTCACGCAGAAAGCACCATCTTTGACTGTGCCAAGCAGCAAGGCTGTTTACTCCAAAGACTGCGGCACGTAAGTTCTTCAAGGTGAAGGAGAAGAGGAATGTGTCAGCCAGGTCGGCTAACTGTATCCAACCGTCCCAGAATTCCAGTGATTCGCCTCACATCCAATCAGGTGGTAGGCATATGGCATTTCCCATGCTGATTCAGGGACATGGCTTCTTTCATGCAGTTCTACCATCAACACAGGATTTCAAGATCGTCTCGGTATCATCTAGTCATCAGATGCGGGGAGTGGAGCAGATCTTCCTTAGCCCCTCAGGGCCAGTATCGCCTCCATTATATTCCATTTATGAGTGTGGATTATATGTTTTCACACAGATTTTACAGTGATTGGGAAATTGGGAACAGAGTTGGGGAGAACTCTGTTCTCAGGAGGATGAAAGAGGCTGAGTGAGTCAATCTCTTTAGAGAAAAAATATAGTATTGGGCTGGATAAAAAATAAATCCAGATAATAATTCATATTTTTCTGCCCATCAGCATACCTTTAAATGTGGGTGATTTAACTTTCTATTTCAAACAGCTATTTTGGGTTGTGAAAACTCAAAAAGCATAGGGGTCCCATATGCTTTTTGGTAAAACATCTGAGTAAATGAAGACAGCAAGAATTATGAATGCATGTGTTATTAAATCAGTGACGCTTCTACAGCAATATGGCAGAAGCTAATTTTGCCTCACCAAGAAACAAAGAAATCATAAAACTCTAAGAAGCAGAAATGAGAATGGAACTATGAAAATTAATCAGTTAGCCAACAATTAGAGCATATATCAAGAGGCAAAAATTATACAGCATTGAAATAGTTGAAATCCAGTGACCTTAATGTTCCATAATCGCATTGGGGGGGGGGACATTTCACTTTAAAGGTTATTTTTCGGGATGCCTGGGTGGCTCAGTTGGTTAAGCGGCTGCCTTCGGCTCAGGTCATGATCCCAGCGTCCTGGGATCGAGTCCCACATCAGGCTCCTTGCTCAGCATTGCTCAGCAGTGAGCCTGCTTCTCCCTCTGCCTCTGCCTGTCACTCTGTCTGCCTGTGCTCACTCCTGCGCTCTCTATCTGACAAATAAATAAATAAATAAAATCTTAAAAAAAAAAATAAGGGTTATTTTTCTAGTTTTAGGTCTCCCAAACATTTTCAGACTGAAGGAAATTATTATGATTTGCATGCAAGTAACTTAATTTACAAAGATCAGGGAATTTTCCAGAAGCGTCAAAGGTAGATTTGAAGGTAAAAATACCTGACCAGTATGATATAGCTTATAGAAATAGGCAAGGTCATTCTGACACAATAGCATGAGGGATAGAAGTTGGAAATAGACCAGAACTTTTTATCTGTGGTGATAATTTTCAGACTCTCCTGGAAGACACATAACACATAGATCTACTTAAAGTTAGTCCAAGAACCATGCTTTCTCCCCAAAGAGTCCTTGGGTAACAGAAAAGATGTCTCCATTCTAATTTCAGCACTTTACAGCAGACAGGGGTCATCTAACTTAATGCCCTTTTAACTTGAAGGAAATTCCTCAGAGCAGGAAAATGATTTGCTCAAGGTCACAGATGGAGTGGATAGTCTAATTCCACTCCAAAAGGACACAGGAGCAAACCCATGGATGTGTTGAAATGGAGGCTGTTTGGATGCAAACTATCATAGGTCCTTTGACAAAATGGGGGATGGCCAGTAAGAAGGAAGGAGGACCCTCATTCCTGAAGCAGTAGGTAAAGAAAGAGTTTATAGTCAGGTGGGTGAGGCCTGGAGCTAGGGGTTGCAAGCAGCCTTCAAGTGCTCAGAAAACAAGAGGGCGAAGAACTACTTTCTGGAATCTATCTGTTTATAGAAGGAAATGACACTATGGGTCAGTTCAAGCCCCAGAGATGGGGCTGGCTGAGTGCCAAGGCCACCAACAACTGAACTGGAATTCAGAATAAGGCTGATCTCCCTCCCCATGGCCTAGAGACTAGAGAGGGCAATAGATCTGGCCCTGAGGAGGGAGTACCCAGCTAGAGTTGAGGGCAGGAAGAGATGGCTGGGACTATGGGAAGCGCTTCTGGAAGGAGGTCCCTCAGGAGTCACCTGAGCCCAGATATTGGGACCAGGCCACGGGACTAGGTCTGGGCTGGTGTCTTCTTCTCAAGCCCCACTAGGTATGTAGGAGGGTGGAGACGCTTCTGTGTTGGGTCTGTGGCATTTGGGGCTGGCTCTGGGGCTGGTTCTGGGGCTGCGGGTATGAGAGGGTTAAGAGGCTGAAAGGGGATCAAGAAGCAAGGACCCCAGAAGCAGGGAAGATTAAGTAGAAATGAAGACCAGACTCAGCAACTCTGTGTGTCCCCGAGGTCCTAGATAGGTATTCTAAAAACCTTAGGATCGCCACTCAGTGTTGTCACTTAGTAGTTTGCTTGACCCTGGGCAGATTTTCTGTCCTTGCTAGCTTGTAGCTTCTTCCCTTTAAAGGGCCAAATAACACAGCTGGTAAGTAGGGACACGGAATCTCAGCCAGCTGCTGATGGCCCAAAATTCACTCTGTGCCCAAAGCCCAGCTGCTAGAGCATCACAGGGGCTGCGTGAGGCTTGGGGAAGGGCTCTGGGTGCTGGAAGCAGCTGGGTGGTGGGAGCTGCATCCTTCCCAGTCACCTTTCCTCTGGGGCAAAAACCCATTCTCCCAGATTTTCCCTCACAGGTCCATGATCCATTTTCTCCTCATCTGATCGAGTCTGGGGTGGACAAAGGCCGTGAAGAAAGAACCGCCTGCCCAAATAATGTGACAGCCTATACCCATTTAGGTAACATCACTCACAGTAAGATGTATTAAATCCTTCCCTCGCCTTCCATTGCCGGCTTCCGTGTGAGATACAAGTATCACCACCGCTGCCAACCCTGTCACCTTGTTCCTATTGTTAGCCCCAATTGATGGATGATGTCACTGAGGTGCATCCAGAATCACCAAAAGTTCTGGAATCAGAATTTGAACTCAGGCAGCCTGTGCTTTTGAGCCACCAGGACCACACAGTCTTTCTCTCCTGGATTAAGCTACTAGATTGTGAACAAGTAGCAATAGAGAGAAGAGAAGGGATTTTCCATGGGAAGAAGTGATAGCTGGAGATTTGGGGGAGAGGGAGATGAGAAGAATTGAACTGAAGAAGAAAAAAACCAGTTTTCTTAGGGGCAACAGAGAGTAAAAGTTGTCTGGGGAATAAGAGGAAAATGAAATCTTCAAAGCTGGCTTTATTCATGTACCATCATATACCGATAAACTAGGCCTTCATCGAGAAGCAGGAAGGAAACACGGTATCAGACTCCAGGAGACTCAGGCTAAAACCAGATGTTTGCACACCTCTAAAGTCTAGTTTGGTGACAAGAGAGGCTTCTGACAGTGTGGAAATCACTGCCTAAAATAGATCCTTGGACCAAAGGTCACAGAATTACAGGAGGGCTTCAGCAAAGACACGGGGGTGGGGTTCTCTCTCTCTCTCTCTCACTACTAGGATCCCTCCTGTCTCTGCGCAGAGAAGGGGTGGAGGGGGGTTTCTGAGTCATGATAAAGAAACTCAAACTCCACTCATTCAGGTCAGGCTCCTTCCCTTTATTCTAGCCAAGATCAGACAGGAACAATCCAAAACCTAGGGTTGTTACTGGGGGCAGAGAGGGCATGTAGAAATGAGGCCCCTGGGGACTTTTTTACATTGCAAAGCCCTGAAATTATTCTCAGTTTTGCTCTGTTGTAAGAGGAGCCACAAATTAGCAACCGTCTCTTGGAGAGGTGCAAGCTCCGAAGTCTACTAACCTCTGCCCAATATTTTCAGATCAGTTTTGTGAGTCTCTAGAAGACACATAATATCCTATGGAAGTAGGCAGAGGGACAAGATAATTATGCAAAAGTTATTGCAGGGCTGGTTTTTCTTTTTTTAATTTTTAAAAGATTTTATTTATTCAACAAACACAACGAGAGCAAACACAAGCAGGGGGAGTGGGAGAGGGAGAAGCAGGCTTCCCACCAAGCAGAGAGCCCAGTGTGGGGCTTGATCCCAGGACCCTGGGAGCATGACCCAAGCCCAAGGCAGATGCTTAACCAACTAGCCACCCAGGTGCCCCCAGGACTGTTTTTAAAGGAAGAAAATCCAGGTATCAGAAAAGCAGAGCTCTTAGTCTTTTGAACACTGATGTAAACTATGATGGTGATGGACAAGAGTGACCAAGGATTAACTGGAGGTCCAGTTAACTGAGGTCCACAGGCTTCTAGAAGCCAGAAAGCCCAACACATAACAAGGAAAAGAGAAGAATGACTGACTGAGCAGAAACTACAGGTCTCATTTCTTCAGTTTTGCCCTCTACCCCACCTCCTAGCTCAGCAACTGCTAGACCTGCTCCTCTCTATGATGACCACAGATGAGTTTACACCAAGGGAGAAAGCCTCAGCCTGAGCTAGTATTGCGTTTCATAATTGCTTCCCTTCTTTCACTTATGTTTTTTCCCAAGTATAAAAATAGCATACTTGGGACGCCTGGGTGGCTCGTCGGTTAAGCAATCTGCCTTCGGCTCAGGTCATGATCCCAGAGTCCTGGGATCAAGTCCCACATCGGGCTCCTTGCTCAGCAGGGAGCCTGCTTCTTCCTCTGCCCCTCCCCCTGCTCTCTCTCTTTCTCTCTCAAATAAAAATATCAATTCTTTAAAAAAAAATAGCATACTCATTGAAAAGGATTCAGAAAATACAGAAAGGGTCAAAACAGAAAATCCTTTGGAATCTCAGTATGTGTTATCCTTTGCACTAAGAGTAAGGGATCATGTGTCTTGTTCATCAAGCTCTATCCCCCAGATCCTAGAAGAGTAAGCGGCACATACTAGATGTCCAATACAACACCTTTTTTTGGTGTGACTCAACTTGTATTTTTAAATTGAATCAATCCATATACAGAGATTACATCTTAATATCTAATTAGACATTATCTACTATTTCAAGGCATGCTTTTTTGGGTAAACGTGTACATATAATTTTTTTCTGTGCATTCTTATTGTGGTAAAACACACATAACATAACATTTATGATTTTAACCATTTTCAAGTATATTTTTCAGTGGGAGGAAGGCCATTTGCAATTTGTACAACCATCGCCACTGTCCATTTCCAAAATATTTTTTATCATCCCAAACTGAAACTCTGTCCCCATTAAACACTAACTCCCCATTCCTTCCTCCCCCAGTACCTGATAACCTCTTTTTGCTTTGTCTCTCGGCATTTGCACATTCTAGGTACCTCATATAAGTGAAATCTTTTTATTTTTTTAAAGATTTAAAAAAATTATTTATTTATTTGACAGAGAGAGACAGCAAGAGCAGGAACACAAGCAGGGGGAGTGGGAGAGGGAGAAGCAAGCTTCCTGCTGAGCAGGGAGCCTGATGTGAGGCTTGATCCCAGGACCCTGGGATCATGACCCAAGCCGAAGGCAGACGCCCAACGACTGAGCCACCCAGGCGCCCCACATATAAATGAAATCTTACAGTATATGACACTTCGCTTCTGGTTTATTTCATTTAGCATAACATATTCAGTGTTCGCCCATGCTGGAACATGTTAAGTCTGAATACTGTTCCATTGTATGTATATTCTGCATTTTGTTTATCCATTCATCTATTGATGGACATTTGGGTTTTTCCAGTATTTACTGTTTTACAACTCTTTTTTTCACTTCATAATTTCTCACTCATGGCATTCTCTATTTGTATTATATATTTCTATATATATGTTATATATTGTATATATTCAATATATATACTCACAAATATTATAAGAATATAATGAATAATTATAATTATCACATATCATTATCCATTTTATTATTTTATTTGACAATTTCCCTATGAGTGCACAAGAGATGACCTAATCATTCTCCTATATTTCCACATTAGGTTACCTCAGACTTTTGCCATGGCAAGTAAGGCAGCAGCATCCTTGGACATAAAGCTCTGTCTGAGTGTGTGATGAACATTACGGTTTCCCAGTAATAGATTTCTGGAAGGCAAATTACCGTGACAACTATGTTATCTAAACTTCTCTTCATGTCTTCTTTCCAATTTGCTTCTCATGTGGTTTTCCGGAAAGGTGCATGGGTCTTCCAGTTGTGAGTGAGAAAGTTAATCGTACCCTGTCTACACGGAGTGTTATCACATGAAATGTCTTTGCAAACGTGATTGACGAAAAAATGGTATCTTGTTGACTGAAGTTGCATTTAGTGGGTTCCTGGACCTCGCTCGGGCAATCTCTAATATGTCCACGTGCCTCACAGCAGCTCTCGTGACTTGGGCAGTGGAGAAGTCTGTAGCAATGGGAGTGGGGGCAGGAAGGTGGGAAGGTGAGGGCACAGGCAGAGGGTGGGGAGTGGGGACAGTTAGCTGGAAGTATGAGGATGGGGGGCTCTGATAAGTTAGACTCTACCTACATTATAACGTACTGAGTCCTAGCTCTCTGCTACAACCTCGGTCACCACAAGCAGAATCTTCTCGGTTTCTCAGGCTAACAGGCTGGCTGCAGTAATCTGCGGTCCCAAATGATTTCTACACAGTTCCTTTGGCTTGCCATGAAAAGGTGTTATTATTTGCTTTTTGCAAATGAGAAAATCCAGCCTCTAATAGCTTAAGGAACTTTTTAAGGAAACACAAGTGTTAAATAGCCCGCCTGGGATTTGATGTACCTGACTATAAACCTATGCTTTTCCTTCTACATTCACTTTTTTTTTTTTAAGATTTTTATTTATTTGAGAGAGAAAGTGAAGGAGAGAGAGAGAGAGACCACAAGCAGGGTGAGGGGCAGAGGGAGAAGCAAACTCCCCACTGAGCAGGGAGCCTGATGCGGGGCTCGATCCTGGGACTCCGAGATCATGACCTGAGCCAAAACTCAACTGACTGAACCCCCCGGGTGCCTACCCCACCCCCTGCTGCCAACATTCACTTTTAAAAAGCTTCACAAACTTGACAAGTGCTGTAAATTTATACCAGGAACATAGAAAAGAATGTTTATTTTACTCGGATGTACCTTTTTAATGCATTTTTATATAGATCAATGAGGTTCCCAAGTGAATTGATAAGTAGAATTTTCTATTTTTAACTATTTTTTATTTAATTAGTTTAATTTGTTTTTATTTAATTTATTCTATTTAATTTATTTTTATTTAATTTATTCTATTTTTTAATTTAATTTTTAACTATTTTAACTATTTTTTTTAATTTTTTTAACACACCAGAACCTAATCCCTGCTCTGCTGCTTGCTGTTTGTTAGCTGTGCAACTTCGATATCCCTTCCTCGCTCCCAGCCTCAGCGGCAATGACATCCAATCCCCAGAGCTGTCATGAAGTTTCAGTGTGACAATATATGTAACTGAATCTAGCAACGTAGGGGGCATGCATTAGGTCATTAGGGGGCATGCATTAGGCCAATAAAAAATTCTACAGGTCACGGTGAGATGGCAGTTGGCAAAAGGGAACAAACTGGGAACAATTCAGGAACAAAGGAACTAATGCATTTATTGCTAGTCTATTTCTCTAAGGGAAAGGAAGATACATTTCTTTAACTTTTTATTGAAGTGTAACACAAATATAGAAAAATGAGCAAATCGCCGTATGGCTCAGTGAATTACCCCAAGTAATCCCACTCATGTGATCACCTCCAAGACAAGAAATGGAACATAACCAGCAACGCAGAGCCCTCTTGGTTTCCCCTCCCCATCATTTTCCTTTCAGTTTTTCCCAATGGTAACCACCTGAGTCTTGTTTAAAGCAATGGGCAGAGTTTTGCCCATTTTCTATGAATGAAACTTGGCCCCTATCTAGACCATATACAAAACATAAAGCATCTAAAAAGTATGGATGACTCTCACAGGCATAATTTTCAGTGGTGGGTTGAGGAGAGCCGTTCAGGAAAGAATATCATTTACATAAAGTTGAGTCTTTTGAGTAACAAATTCTTAAGGTAGCCATATTGGTCAATCTTCTCCCTTATAGTAATATTTTGTGACTTAGACTTCCTGTTAATTAATCTCTGATAAAGAAGAGAAGAATACATAATAGGGGAAAAAAGAGTGTATTCAATAAATGGTGCTGGGAAAATTGGACAGCCACATGCAAAAGACTGAAATTGGACCCCCATCTTACACTATCTACAAAAATAAATTCAAAATGGATGAAAGATTTGAATGTAAGACCTGAAACCACAGAAGTCCTTAAAGAAAACACAGGCAGTAAGCTCTTTGACAACTCTCTTGATGATAATTTGCTTTTTTAATTTCCAAAATAAAAAATCAACAAGCGGGACTATGTCAAACTAAAAGGCCTCTGCACAGCAAAGGAAATCATCAACAAAATGAAAAGGCATCCTACTGAATGGGAGAAGATATTTGCTAATCATACCTGATAAGGGGTGTAGCAAAACAACAATGTGATTAAAAAATGGACAGAAGAACTGACTAGACATTTTTCCAAAGAAGAAATCCTGATGGCCAAGAGACACAAGATGTTCAACATCCCTAATCATCAAGGAAATGCCAATCAAAACCACAATGAGATATCACCTCACACCTGTTAGAAGGGCTAACATCAAAAAGGCAAGAAATGACAGGAGTTGGCGAACGTGTGGAGGACAGGGAAAGACGTCGTGCACTGGTGGTGGGAACATTAACTGGTGCAGCCACTATGGACCCAGTATGGAGGTTCCTCAAAAAGTCAAGAATAGAACTACCATATGGCCCAGAAACTCCACTTCTGGGTATTTATCCTAAGAAAACAAAAACCCTAATTCAAAAAGATATCCTTGGCCCCATATTCACTGAAGCATTATTTACAATAGCCAAGATATGGAGAAAACATAAGTGCTTATTGACAGATGAATAAAGAAAGATGGGGGAGATATATGTAGAATGGAATATTACTCAGCCATAAATGAGAACGAGATTTTGCCATTTGCAACATTGTACATGGACCTTGAAGACATTATGCTAAGAAATAAGTCAGATAAAGACAGATACCATATAATTTCACTTACACGCAGAATCTAAAATAAACAAACAAGGGGCACCTGGGTGGCTCAGTGGGTTAAAGCCTCTGTCTCCGGCTCAGGTCATGATCCCAGGGTCCCGGGATTGAGCCCTGCATCGGGCTCTCTGCTTGGCAGGGAGCCTGCTTCCCCCCTTCTCTCTGCCCGCCTCTCTGCCTACTTGTGATCTCCTCTGTGAAATAAATAAATAAAATCTTAAGAAAATAAAATAAAATAAAATAAACAAACAAATCAAAATAAAACAAAACCAAAAAAAGCTAAGCTCATAAGTACAGAGAAGACTGGTTGCCAGAAGAGAGGGGGAGTTGGGTGGGCAAAATGGGTGATGGGGGTCAAAAGGTACAAATTTCCAGTTCTAAAATAAGTTAAGTCATGGGAGGTAATGTATAGCATAGTGACTATAATTAATAACATACTGCATAATTGAACCTTGCTAAGAGAGTAGAGCTTAAAAGTTCTCATCACAAGAAAAAAATGTAACTATATTGTGACTGATGGTAATTAGACTTATTGTAGTGATCTCTTTGTCGTGTATATACAAATACAAAATCATGTTGCATACTTGACATGTTCATTATGCCTCAATAATAAAACAATAAAAAATAAATAAAAATAAAAAACTTAATTTTTTGCTTGTTGTTAGGAGAGGATACAACTGATTTTTTCCCATTGGTATCCAACAACATGGCTAACTAAATTTAATTAACTAATTAAATTTAAATTTAATTTAATTTAACAATTTATCTGTAGATTCTTTTGGGTAGTCTATATACATCATCAAATTGTCAATAGGCGTGGTTTTTATCCTTGTGTTCATATTCTTGTACTTGTTTTATCTTGCTTATCAAATTGGCTAGGACATTTTTGTCTCACTCTCAATTCCAGAGGGAATGCTTTTAACATTTAATCATGCTTGTGTAAGATTATTTATAGGTGCATTTTATTAGATTCAGGCAGGGTTTTTTTTTTTAAGATTTTATTTATTTATTTGACAGACAGATCACAAGTAGGCAGAGAGGCAGGCAGAGAGAGAGGAGGAAGCAGGCTCTCCGCCGAGCAGAGAGCCCAATTCGGGGCTTGATCCCAGGACCCTGGGATCATGACCTGAGCCGAAGGCAGGGGCTTTAACCCACTGAGCCACCCAGGTGCCACCAGGCAGTTTTATTTACATTCGCTAGAAGTTCTACATTGAATTTTGGCAAGTTCTTTTTCAGCATTTATCTAGAAGGTAATATGATGTTTTCCCCTTCATTCTGTTAATGTGACAAATTTCATAAATGTTAAACCATTCTCTCTTTGTTCCAAGCATGATGGATTTATTTTTTAAAAATAATTAATTTATTTATTTGAGAGAGAGAGACAGGGAGCACGAGCAGGGGCAGGGTCAGAGGGAGAAGCAGACTCCCCACTGAGCAAGGAGGCCAGTGAGGCTCAATCCCAGGATCATGACCAGAGATGAAGGCAGACTGACTGAGCTACCCAGGCACCCCTGTGATGGATTTACTTCATTTTACTCTACTGTAAAATCAGACTCCATTACAGCACAGAGGCCATTATATCTCTAAGCATCTTGAGAAAGTGGTAGGGCATATGCAAGACATGATGTACAAACTGGAGGACTGGGTCAATTCCTTCACCACATGTCACTGCACTGTCACTGAGGCATGCATGTAAACTAACACCAGACTGAAACGTCCCACCGACTTGAAGTCTGTCGACTTCGGTGTGGGGAAGATAACCATTCTTTGGAAGAATAAAAAGTTCACGCTTCTGAAATGTCACAGAAGAATTTTAAGGTCAAAATACAACGGATTCATTTCTCTTCATCTCCAGGGACAAAACTGACGCTTTACTCAAAACCGCATTAAGATTTCTAGTTTGGATCCCACCCCAACCTTTTGACCTCCTGCATTGATGTTCTTTCCATCAGTTAAAGCTGATGGGGTCAGTTTGACTCATGGTTGGAGGTTGGGGTATCACCCAGTCCAATCATGCTGGGATCATTTGTTTTAGCAGATAAAGGAGTTCTACAAGCCAGGTGTGTAATTAGCAGCAACATCAAAATAGGTGTTGGTGCCAGCTATGTGAGCAAGGCTCACTGGTGGTCCGATCTTCTCATTTTAAGCCCCTGGTAGATACAACCTCCAAGTTCAGTGCCATCATTTACTTGAGGGTGCAGCTGGAGGTCTACAGCCTGGTAACCCATGGTAAAAATATTCTGTGACTGTTTCGATTTAGCTCTGTGAAAACTCATCTGAGAGCCAGCAAGCCAACCTTCAAAGGCTAACACAGCTCAACCATAAATGTTTGGTCCAGAAAAATCTATATCAACATTACTGTCAAGATGGAAACAATGTTATTTATAGGGGACTTCAATTTCCCACTCTTCTTTCCTGTATTCAGTACAAATATGGTATCAAGAGTCAGTTTCAACCCTTCAACCAACTTATTCTATAAAGACATTTCTGGCCCAAGGGTGCCGTCTCTTTCATTTTTGGTTGAAAATAAGACCCTAGTTACAGATCTTACATTTGGTCTCTAGGTTGTCTGATGCTTTGTCTATATCTGTGTAACCATGACCAGACGAAGAACATTCCACCCAGCTATAAGATTGGGTTCTCAGATCTACTGACTACAACAAACCCAAATCTCTGTTGAAGACATCCTTGGCAACCATTTCTAGCTCACAGTAAGTCAATGTGTCATGTGTATCTCCAGCCAAAGGGCCTGTTTCCATTCTGCCAAGGCAACCCCCCAATTTTTTTTTTTTTTTTTTTAGAGAGAAAACACAATCAGGGGAGTGGGAGAGGGGGAAGCAGGCTTCCCACTGAGCAAGGAGCCCAGCCCAATTCAGGACTCGATCCCAGGATGCTGGGATCATGACCTGATGCCGAAGGCAGCCACTTAACAATTGAGCCACCCAGGCACCCCAGGGCAACCCGAATTTTAAACCATTCTTGCCTTCCTGGATTAGCCCACTTTGGTCACAGTGTATTCGCCAGACATTGTTGGATTTGTTTTGCTAATAGTTGGTTTAATTTTTTTTTTTTACATTTATGTTGTATTGGCCTATTCTTTTCTTTTTTTAATAATGTTCTTGTCAGGTTTTGGTATCAAGGTAATACTGGCCTTGGGAGACAAAATGGAAAGTGTCTCACTTTTTCTCTTTGGAAAAGTTAATGTACAACTGGCATTTCTTTCTCAAATATTTGATAAAGCTTACCACTGAAGTCATCTGGATTTGGGTTGGGTTTTTTAAAAAGATTTTATTTATTTATTTGATAGAGATCACAAGCAGGCAGAGAGAGAAGGGGGTAATAAGCAGGCTCCCTGCTGAGCAGAGAGCCTGCTGCAGGACTCGATCCCAGGACCCTGAGATCATGACCTGAGCTGAAGGCAGAGGCTTAGCCCACTGAGCCACCCAGGGACCCCTGTGGTTTTGTGATTGTTTTTGCAAAGTTTAAAATTATGCATTCCATTTCTTTCATTATTACAGGACTGTAGAGATTTTCTTGTGTCCATTTAAACCGTGCTTTTCTAAAGCTGTCAATTGGTAAAAAAAATTCTAGATATTCACATTGGTTTTAATATCCTCATAATATTTCACATATTTGTAGGATCTGTAACAGTGTCCCCTCTTCCATTTTTTTAAAAGATTTTATTTATGCACTTGACACACACACACACACACACACACACACAGAACACGAGAGCACAAGCAGGGGGAGTGGGAGAGGGAGAAGAAGGTTCCCCACTGAGCAGGGAGGCTGATGTTGGGCTTGATCACAGCCAAAGGCAGATGCTTAAGTGACTGAGCCACCCAGGCACCCCATCCCTTCTCCCATTCTTGATATGGGTTATTTTTATCTTTTTTTCCCCTTGATCTCATTAGGGAATTAGAACTTTACAAAAAATTAGAATTAGAATTAGGTATAGTTATTTTGAGGTCTGTGTCTGATTATCTAGATCCCATAAGTCTATTTTTGTTGTGTTTCCCACTTTGGTTATGTATCACAGTAACTTGTCTCTTTATAGACTTATGAATATTTTAAAATAACTATTGGAGATATTGTATATGTATACTGGATATTGTATATGAAAAACTATAGAGAAAAATTGAAAAACTGAAGTTTAGGATGATAGTCTCTTTCATTCGAGAGGATTTATGTTTTTCTTCTTGTTAATAGCAAAGAGTTCAAGCTATCCCAGATAACCTGAGTTCAGTCAAAGATTGAGATTATTTGAAGCCACTTTAAAAGGATATAGGATCCTCCTCTTTGGTAGACTCTGAACTCCGCTTTCTCTCCTTAACTTCATGAATTTGTCACCCTCTGTTGAACTACTCAGCCTCTCAATCACCTCTTCTGGAAGCTCCAGAGACCCAAATGCAATGCCCATCTCCCTTCTTTCGTAAGATCTTGGCTCCCTGATTCTTCATTGACTTCTCAATTCCCTGATGCCTTCTAAGATTTTTAAAAAATAATTGTTCAGCTCTTCTAGTTCTTAGCAAAAGGATTAAGCTGAATTACTTAGATTACTCACAATCAGAAGGCGGCAACTCCCAGAACAGAAGTCTTTAGGTATAAATGAAAGGAATCGGAGTGAAGAAAAAGGCTAGGCTACAAAATGAAATATTAGAAATCATATGCATATGAACGTAACTGTGAAGAACATAAACAGTACAAATGAAACATAACTACAGCCTCTTAGTAGTCTTTAATACCTCTGTTATCTTCTATATATTATCTTCTACATATTTTATCTCTTGTATATATTTGCCCTATGACTAATCACCTCCCTACTTTGATACACTTGCCTGGGAAATGTAATGAAATTTGTTATATAAACCCCAATTTTCAATTATTAATGAGAATACAGAAGAAATTGAGAGAGGAAAAAATAAATAATATATACTGCAGTTACTTAGGTAATAAAATAAGATTATAAGATGCAAATGGTCAATCAATTATTAGGGACAAAATAATTGCCATTCAAAACATGAACTGATAAGAAGATGTGAGAAGAGTAAAGATTTAAAATATAAAAATTAGGAAAAATTTATAGTTACTGTGAGGGTGGGAGAAAAAAGCCAAACTAAGAGCAAAATAGTATTAATAAAACAAAAGCACAGTAGCATTTGAAAAAAAGAAAAAGAAAAAAAGAAAGCAATCTTCAAAGAAGCTTTATTACCAACAAAAATAATAGAAAATAAAGTAGTGGTAAAATAGAAATTAAGGAAATAAAATTTCTTAAACAGAAAACTTCAAGTATCAACTCTTGTTGAAAAATCAATTTTCCATAGTTAATTTATTATTTTATGCCTCAATAGTTACAATGCATGTCACATATTTCAAGACTTTTTGTTACTTTAGGACTTTATCAAAGTTTTTTAGGATTACTACTTTGAACATAGTCTTTATTGAACAGATGGAAATGTCAAATATGTTTGGAAACAGGAAGAATCTACACAGACCCAGTTGATCCTGAACAAAGCTTCTGGAATAAATTCCTGGTATAATTTGTGTTTTCCTTGTATTGGCTTCTTTTTCTTAAAAATCTACCTACAAAAGGATTCCAAGGAAGTGATTAAACAATGACTTTAAAGGAAAGTACAACTTTTAGAGTTGCACCAATTTAGGGCCATAGTTCCAAGTCATAAGGTTGCATTTATAAATGCAGGAGAGGAAAGGAAACAGAATTGTTGAGGATGAGGGATGAGAAGCAGTTCAACAAATATTTTAGCTTGAAGTCATTTCTGGGTTATTAGGACAAGAAAGTGTACTGAATGGGGTTGAAAGCCAAACTAGCCAACCAAGGCTAGGACCTAAGAGCTTCATGATGAGTTGACTTGAGAATGAAAGGGAACACCAACCACAGCACTGCAGGTGCTCAAGCCTGGCACATTCTAGAACATTCTAGAAGTCAACATGGAGCACATGATACTAGTTAGACACGAGGACGTTCAGCTCTTTTAGTCTTGCTTTTGTTTTTTGTTTGTTAAGATTTTATTTATTTACTTGACAGAGATTGCAAGTAGGCAGAGAGGCAGGCAGAGAGAGAGAAAGAAGCAGGCTCCCCGCTGAGCAGGGGGCCCGATGTGGGGCTCGATCCCAGGACCCTGGGATCATGACCTGAGCTAAAGGCAGAGGCTTAACCCACTGAGCCACCCAGGTGAGTTAATCTTGCTTTTGTAACTGAAGAACAACTTGATAATAGGAAGATCATATTAGAGAACACAGAGTAACACAGAACATAAATCTGGTGTTTGAAAACTGAGAACTAGGTCCAGAAAGACTTCACACAAGCCATCAAAACATGAGGTCAGAATATGAGTCAACCTGCAATTGCACTACTGGGTATTTACCCCAAAGATACAAATGTAGTGAAAAGAAGGGCCATCTGTACCCCAATGTTCATAGCAATGGCCACGGTTGCCAAACTGTGGAAAGAACCAAGATGCCCTTCAATGGACGAATGGATAAGGAAGATGTGGTCCATATACACAGTGGAGTATTATGCCTCCAACAGAAAGGATGAATATCCAATTTTGTATCAATATGGATGGGACTGGAAGAGATTATGCTGAGTGAAATAAGTCAAGCAGAGAGAGTCAATTATCATATGGTTTCACTTATTTGTGGAGCATAAGAAATAACATGGGAGGACATGGAGAGATGGAGAGGAGAAGGGAGTTGAGGGAAATTGGAGGGGGAGATGAACCATGAGAGACTATGGACTTTGAAAAACAATCCAAAGGTTTTGAAGGGGCAGAGGGTGGGAGGTTGGATGAGCCTGGTGGTGGGTATTATGGAGGGCACGTATTGCATGGAGCACTGGGTGTGGTGCATAAACAATGAATTCTGTTACATTGAAAAGAAATTAAAAAAAAAAAGAATATAAGTCAAAATGCAAATATTGCACTCTCAAAATAGGATATATGTCTCTTAACCTGAACATCTGACTCAGGATATTTCCTCTGTGGGTTTCTTTTCACTTATTGTTATGAAAAGGTTTAATGAAATCGTCCGCTGTAATGCCCCAGAAATTTTCCTCTTGTTTTGAGTTATCCTGAGTTGTCTTCAGTTGTATCAAAGAATGGTATGAAATCCTCAAACAAATGAATTAATAGTTATTTTTTTAAAGATTTTATTTACTTTTGAGAGAGAGAGAACTCAAGCAGGGGGAGCAGCAGAGGGAGAGGAGAAGGCAAGTTCCCCGCTGAGCTGGGAGCCCGACGCAGGGGTCAGCCCCAGGACCCAAAGGCAGATGCTCAACCGACTGAGCCACTTAGGCATCTCAAATGAATTAATTGCTTTAATTACAAGCTAAATATATACCAGAAGGGATTTAGGGAGATTGCATGGAGTGTTATAAAACAAAATAACGCAAGAGTACATTCTTTCTAAAAAGTGTGGTAACCTTTGTATTATGCAGAGTCTATCTAAAAACACTATATAGGGGCACCTGGGTGGCTCAGTGGGTTAAAGCCTCTGCCTTTGGCTCAGGTCATGATTTCAGGGTCCTGGGATCGAGCCCTGAGTCGGGTTCTCTGCTCAGTGGGGAGCCTGCTTCCTCCTCTCTCTCTCTGCCTGCCTCTCTGCCTGCTTGTGATCTCTGTCTGTCAAATAAACAAATAGAATCTTTAAAAAAAATAAAAAACAAAAACACTATATTGTTTCCACACATGTGTCTTAAAGTGATCTGAAGCTGCAAAATATAAAAAAACCAATGAAGAGCAAACAAGTCTTGCTTTAGGGATACAGAATCAAAACAATTGATGGATTTATGCCTTTAAAAAAAAAAGATTTTATTTATTTATTTGTCAGAGAGCACAAGCAGAGGGAACAGCAGGCAGAGGGAGAGGCCGGCTCCCCACCAAGCAAGGAGTCCGATGTGGGATTCAATCCTAGGACCCTGGGATCATGACCTGAGCTGAAGGCAGACGCTTAACCGACTGAGCTACCCAGGCTTCCCGGATTTATGCTTTTCGCTTTTCACTGTGTTGAGTCATGTACCACTTGTAAAACTATTGTCTCTCCAGTTCTGACTTAGGTCCTGTGCTCTGCTTTGTAATGCTGGGGTTGGGGCTCAACCCACAACTTTCCTGTGCCCTCGGCCTCCCTCTTGGAGTGTCAGTAAGGAGCACTTGAGAAAGACTAGGAGGCAGGAGAAAGGAAAGGGACCTACTCCTTTTGGTAGCTTCCTGTTCTGGTTGGCATCAGAAGCCTTGCTTCATCCCCTTCTAAGCTGTACTTTGTTCCAAAGGGAGCAGTCTGCTGTCCTCCTAACCTTTGAAGCCCCTGCCTCATTGTCCTCTCAGAGAGGCCACCACAAGCAGCTGGTGTCTTGTCCTCAGAGCTGTAGGTTTCTGCTCTGTGGGCCTTCTCTTTAAGCTTCTACATTTTCAACATGCCAACATCTTCCCTTTGTTGGAAACCTGGGTGGAGCAGGGTGGGGGGTGTGGGGGAATGGGGAGGGGGGAGTGTCACTTCTTCCTGTATTTGCTAATTCAGTCTATGAAATGTGATACTTGCATGTTCCATTTCACCTTGTCAGTTACTTTAATGGGCAGAATAATGGTCTCCCTAAAAACATCTGCAGCCTAAACCCCAAAACCTGTGAGTGTGTTATCTCACATGGCCAAAGGAATTTAGCAGAAGGATCTTGAGATGGGAAGATTATCCTGGATTATCTGCAGGGGCCCAGCATCATCACAAGGGTCCTTATTAGAGGGAGACAGAGGGTCCAAGTCAGAAAAGTGGGTGTGACAATGGAAGCAGAGGTTGCAAGGATGGGAGGGCCGCTGAGACAAGAAATGCTGGTGGTCTCTGGACGCAGGGATCAGCAGGGAGGCACAGATCCACGGGAGCCTCCAAAAAGAACGCAGTTCTGCTGACACCTTGATTTTAGCCCAGTGAAAATGTCTGGACTTCTGACCTCCAGAATGGTAAAGTAGCAAAAATGTGTTGTCTCCAGCCACTCCACGGGAGGTAATCTGTTGATGGCGGTAATAGAAACTTACTCTGTTAGACTGACTGCTGTGCTGCATGTCTGCTGACTTCACCCTGACTGAGTCAAGTACAACTGCAGCTCTAGGTCTGTATTATTAACAGCGTAAGTGCCGCTCAGTTATTTCATTTGATTATTTATTTTATTAGAATCATCAGGGTCTCAATCATCCTCCCCAAGTTTCCCAGATGCTTGTGACAATACACTGAGCACTCAATGTTTTAAAAATAGTCTTCCTATTTGCAAAATGTTGTCCTTCCTCTCAAGGCCAACTTCACGTTATAGAATAGAACGTGAAAACATACGAGCTACATTAGAAATGAAAACAAAAGGGACGCCTGGGTGGCTCAGTTGGTTAAGCTGCTGCCTTCGGCTCAGGTCATGATCCCAGCGTCCTGGGATTGAGTCCCTTATCGGGCTCCTTGCTCGGCAGGGAGCCTGCTTCTCCCTCTGCCTCTGCCTGTGCTCGCTAGCTCTCTCTCCCTCTCTCTCTGACAAAAAAAAAAAAGAAATGAAAACAAAAGACACTGGCCAGTTTGTCAGGATGTTGTGAACATTCGGAAGAATGAGTGCGAGATCCATGGCACTCATTACGGTAGGAAGCAGAGAAAACACCTGGATGCTGAGAGCAGCAGTCTGGTTAATGAGGAAATGAGTGAAGATTAGTCATCTGGACATGAAGGCACATCCAGAAACTAGAAGTCCAAGAAGACTGGGAGACGGTGTCAAGTGCAAACTCTAGGAATGTACAAAAGGTATGAAGTCCTAGCTGCACAACAGCACTTCTGGTAGTTGAACTGGAGACAACATTCTGGAAATGCCCAGTAGACTAGAAACAAGGCTGCCATCATGGCTGGTAGTGGACAAATAGAGTTCATAGTCTAGGGGTGTCTACAAAGGCAGTAACAAACAAGGGGATCCACAAAAGGGCTTCTTTGCTTTATTTTATTTTATTTATTTACTTGAAATAGAGAGAGAGAGAAGCAGACTCCCCACTGAGCAGGGAACCCACTGACATGGGGCTCAATCCCAGGACCCTGGGATCATGACCTGAGCTGAAGGCAGAGGCTTAACTGACTGAGCCACCCAGGTGTGCCCACAAAAGGGCCACCTGTAAAGGGATTTGATTTCTATTTCTCAAAGCAGATACGTGGATATGTGTCATTTTGACTCTGATTTCTGTAACATCTACTGCTCCATGTAAAAATACGCAAGGACTCCAACAAGTCAATTTAGAGTTAAGTACATATATATAAAATATATTTAATGCGTGATATATGTAATATATTTATACATATTTCTACAAATGTATATGTTTTATAAATTTTTAAAAAAATATTTTATTTATTTATTTGACAGAGAGAGACACAGCGAGAGAGGGAACACAAGCAGGGAGAGTGGGAGAGGGAGAAGCAGGCTTCCTGCCGAGCGGAGAGCCCGATGTGGGGCTCGATCCCAGGACCCCAGGATTGTGACCTGAGCTGAAGGCAGATGTTTTTTTTTTTTTTAAATATTTTATTTATTTATTTTTGAGAGAGAGAGAGAGAGAGAGAAAGCGCAAGCTCAGGCAGACAGAGTGGTAGACAGGGGCAGAGGGAGAAGCAGGCTCCCCGCCAAGCAAGGAGCCCGATGTGGGACTCGATCCCAGGACGCTGGGATCGTGACCTGAGCCGAAGGCAGCCGCTTAACCAACTGAGCCACCCAGGCGTCCCTGAAGGCAGATGTTTAACAACTGAGCCACCCAGGCACCCCTACTTAATATTTTGTACTTAATATTATGTTTATATCTATATAAATATAGATATAAAGAGATTTATTTTAAGGAATCGGAGCATGAAAATATGGAGGCTGGGAAACTCAAAATCTGCAGAAAGGGCCACAGCCCTGAGACTCAGGAAGAGATGATGCAGCAGTTCAAGTCCAAAGACCACTTGCTGGCAGAACTCTTTGCTCTGGGAAGATCAGTCTTAATTCTCTTGAGACCTTCAACTGATTGGATGAAGCCCACCTACCTTATGGAGGTCAATCTGCTTTACTCAAAGTTCACTGATTCAGATGCAAATGTCATCCGAAAACACCCTCATGGAAATATCCAGGCAGGGACACCTGGGTGGTTCAGTTGGTTAAGCACCTGCCTTTGGCTCAGATCATGATCTCAGGGTCCTAAGATTGAGCCTGCTTCTCCTTCTGCCAGCTGCTCTCCCTGCTTGTGCTCTCTCTCTGACAAATAAATAATAAATTTTAAAAAAGGAAAAAAAAAAAAAAGAAAAGAAACATCCAAATTAATGTTTGACCAAATAGCTGGACATCATGGCCCAGTCAAGTTAATATATAAAATTAACCATCATAACCCTCTTGCCTAGGTAACGTGGTAGAGGGAGATACTACAAGAGTAGAGGATATTAACAAGACCCCGCTGTAAGTTTTTATTCCCTCCCATATCCTGAAGATATTAGAACGATTTGAGAACTACGTTATGTAGTGCACTCTTCAAATGCAGGGTCCAGCTTAAACAAACCAAACTGATTTTGTTCCAAGGTTTTTAAAAAAGTATAATTATAGTAAAACATCACATATTTAAAAAGAAGTAATCTGAGAAAATTTTCTTATATAATGTAATTACAAAAAGAGAAATAATTGTCTCCCTTTAAGGGAGGACTAAGAAGCAAAAGTTTCTATGACACATGTTTCTTTCTTTCTTTCTTTCTTTTTGTCTAAAGGAAAAGAAACATAAGACTACCCATTATAATAGCAAGACACATTGAAAAAAGTGAGAAGTGACAATTCATAGCTAAAAGAAACAATAACCCTGAGACTTCTGACGGCTTTCTACTTCTTTGGGGGTCGCTTAGTCATTGGGTAAAGTAGGGCTACCCATCCCAACAGCCCCTGAAGGTATTACTGTCCCAGAGAACACAATGATAATTAAGAAAAATAACCAAGGGATGCCTGGGTGGCTCAGTTGGTTAAGCAGCTGCCTTCGGCTCAGGTCATGATCCCAGTATCCTGGGATCGAGTCCCATATCGGGCTCCTTGCTCGGCAGGGAGCCTGCTTCTCCCTCTGCCTCTGCCTGCCACTCTGTCTGCCTGTGCTTGCTTGCTCTCTCTCCCTCTCTCTCTGTCAAATAAATAAGTAAAATCTTTTTAAAAAAAAGAAAAAGGAAAAATAACTGAGTTATTAAATTGGCTTAAATTCAGTACAATGCTGAATCTATAAAGAAGACTAGATACTGAAAACACACAGAAAACTGAGTGCCTGTTTCTACCGCCCACTGAAAATGTCCAGAACAAAAGACCTTAAAAATAAATTAAATAAAAATAAATAAATTAAAAAATAAATTAATTAATTAAAAAGATCTTAAAAGAATTGGGGCGCCTGGGTGGCTCAGTGGGTTAAGCCTCTGCCTTCAGCTCAGGTCATGGTCCAGGGTCCTGGGACTGAGCCCCACATTGGGCTCTCTGCTCAGCAGGGAGCCTACTTCTTCCTCTCTCTCTCTGCCTGCCTCTCTGTCTACTTGTGATCTCTCTCTGTCAAATAAATAAATAAATAAAATCTTAAAAAAAAAAAAAAAGAGTTAGAGATTAAAAAAAAGAAGCACAGCCAGAAAGCTTCAAACTTTGAGAAAATTCACAAATGATAAAAGCAGATAGGATCCTATTAATGGAGGAAACTCTAATCCAAAACACATGTAGGAGAAGATAGCTATGGTGTCAAGGATAACTTCTGGCAGAACTTCAAGCTCCGGTCAAGGGAAGAAGGAGAAGAAGCGACTGAATCAATGAGCAACTTGGCGACTTGAACAGCGGAGGAAGGCAGATTACTCCTCCTCGCCCTTTTCATGCGGAGGGAGGACATCAGCAGAGGTCAGCCCCAGTGGCCGCAGGGCTGGCCAGGCGGAGCAGACCAATGTCCCCAGAGAGACCTGAGAAGTGCCTTAGATGTCCAAGCGGGGGTTGTCAACTAGGCAGGTGCGAATGTGGTGCTGGAACTCGGGGAAAGGTAGGGACTGGAGAGCCCAGGTTGGAGTCATCCTACACTGACAGTATTTGAAGCCAGGAGACTGTGTGAGATGACCTAGGGAAAGAAGGCACAGAAAGAAGGGGCCCCAGGACTGAGCCCCAGGTCACCCCAACATGTGGAGGACAGGTTTCATCTATGTGACACTGGAACAACCAGTAAGAGAAATTAATTTACTTTCGTGAACACGTAATTGAAGGGGGGCACTGGGGGTGACGTGGAAGGGGGCTTGCCCACCTGGGACAGAGCTGGGACACATTCTAGTCCCCCTACCAAATCCAGGCCAGTCAGGGCTGACTGGGAACTCTGCCACACAAGTGCATGGTAAATGTATATTTAATGAGGAAACGTGTACATTTATAAATAAACTTCCCATTGTTTGGGGGAGAATTTAGACCAAATTTATCCCTGTTGTTCAGCATTTTCTGCACTCACCTCACATGCTGCCTCTCCATTTGTCTCCCTTTGCAGGTATCATACCTTTTAGGTTCAAAGGCTTTTATTTATTTTTTTATTTAGATTTATTTATTTAAGGTGGGCAGAGACTGAGGGAGGGGCAAAGAGAGTCTTAACGGGACTCTTCCCTGAGCAGGGAGCCCAGGTGGGGCTTGATCTCATGACTCTGAGATCAGGACCCGGGCTGAATCCAAGTCAGAAGCTTAACCAACTCCATCACCCAGGCACCCCCCCCCCCAAAGACTTTTAAATAAAAAGGGACATCCTTGGGGTGCCTGGGTGGTTCAGTCAGTGGAGCATCTGCCTTCGGCTTGGGTTGTGATTTCAGGGTCCTGGGATTGAGCCCCACATGGGGCTCTCTGCTCAGCAGCAAGGCATGTCTGCTTCTCCCTCTCGCTCTGTGATCTCTCTCACTTTTGGTCTCTCTCAAATAAATAAATTAATTAATTAATAAAATCTTATATAAAAAAGGGACATTTTACCTACCTCAACATTAAATTAGCATTTTGTCATTTTATTTCTAATGTTCCAGCTGTACTATTTCATTTTTCCATGAAGACCTTTTCATGAAAAATAGCGGATGAGGAAATATTCCCTGATAGATCCTTCCAAAGATGGAAGACGAGTGCCTGAGAATAAGAGCCAGGACCACACCCAGCAGCTCCTTTTTCCCAAATAGAGATTTGACCTCTGTGCTGACCACTGAGTGTGATTCCATTAAAGGAACCAGTAGGTTTCCTTGTACTGTAACAATACGCACACCCTCTTAGAATTCTAGTGTCTGTTTAGATTACAATGAGATAGAGTAACTGATAATTAGCCCTAGTTGATGGGAGCACCCATCCCCGAAAAGAAGACAGAAACAGACAAGAAATCTATGCACAAGAAAAAAAAATGTATTGTGAAATATTTCCATGCCAATAAATGTAGCTCTACCTTATAATTTTTTTCTGACTTCAGAGATTTCCATTTTATAAATCCGTAACTCACTTAACCCAATCTATATTCTTGGACATTGAATTTTTTTCTTACCATAAACATCTGTTGTACACAGTTTCGAACTGCAGTCTGGCTATTTCTTGAGAGAGAAATTCTTAGAAGAGAGATTGGTGGATTACATGATATGCTTTTAATGGATTTTTGACAGGTACTACCAAAGTGCTCTTCAGAAATGTCATAGAACATACACTCCTACTCCCACTATCAGTAACCCCTTTTCCTACACCATTGCTAACTTGGGCATTACCATTCTTTGAAATCTCTGTCAATTATTTGGGTGGAAAAGCAGCTTATTCTGGTTTAAATTTACATTTCTTTGCCTATGCTTTTTACATTTTTATTCAAGTCCAGTTTACCAAGCTGTTAAAGATGCAACAGGAAAAATGCAACCTCTGTGTTGCTGCTTTTTCCCAGGGTGACTTGTCTGGTAGCAGGCTTTCACAAGTGTATTGGGACCCAGATATCTGGGTGTTGGTCACACAGCAAGAGCGGGGTAGGCTGAGAAATCTGAGCCCATTTCCCAACCCTTTGGTTCTTGCACTGAAACAATGGTCTTTCACAAGACAGCAGAATAGTGTCTTAAGGCTGGGGAAATATGTACCTCTTTTAAACAGAGTTCACCTAACGATGTAAGACTTTTGCAAAAGCAGGGGAGGGACTGGAGGAAAAACACAAACAAACAAACAAACAAAAAACCCCCGTAGAAACCAGAGAAACGAGAATGTGAAATTGCCAACTTCCCAACTTCATGAAAAGCAGTTCCAGCAGCAAGAAGCCCTTTGCTTTCTGGGCCAAAGACAGGTCAAGAGCCTACTCTTCTCGCATTCCCTCTAACCATTTAGTAGGAAACATTATAACTCTAAGAGGATTAAAAGGCTTCTTCCATAGTGCCTTCAGTTTGGGTTGGGGATTTATTCTCACTGTCTCTGTTACTGATGTCAAGGGGTGTGAGCTTTGGCTTCCCCACTGTCAGGCACCCAGGTTTGCTTAGGTCAGTTGCAAAATGGGTTGAAGGCTTTTGAAGTTTTAGGGGATTAGCAATGATAGCCTGTCCTGGCTACAAAAATCATAAAGTGACATTTTACCACACAGTCCATGAAGTACTTGGGTTTTCTCTGTAAAAACAGAAATTGTTACTTTTCCTTTAAAAAGGGAGAAAAAGACCTACTTCCAATTCAAGCAACATATTGGCTATTGCAGAAGAGTGGAATGAATTGGAGTGAATTTTGGAATAAATTGCTTATATGGGGCAAGAAAATGCATGCAAAATGCTGTTGAAATTGAGAAAAAAACCTACTGAAAGGTGGAAAAAGTCTGGCAAAGCATTCAAACCATAAGGAAGCACTTCACTTACAACAAAAATGCACTTTAACCAGCAGTGTTTAATGGTGTCCCCATCCGACGTGCTCTCCCCAGGAGGGACCTCAGAATGCACCGAGTACAAATTCCTTGGAGGTTAATAGCCAGCCCAGAGGAGATACCCTGGACATCTAGCCAGGCCATCATCCTTCTGAGATGCTCTCCTTCCGTCCACACCAGGTACCTCTCAAGCCCCTCTCCGATCGGTTGCTCCTCTGTGGGAGTGGCAAGCATTCCCCATACATGCTAGAATGCATTTACAGATGAAATATAGGATGTCTGGGATTTCTAGGGATGGTGAGACCTCATTAGGGACATAGATGAAGCCAAGTTGGCTATGAGTTGGTCATTGTTCAAGCTGATCATGGATGCATGGAGTTTACTATATTATTCTACTTTCGCCTGTGTTTGAAAACTTCCATAATAAAATACTTTTTAAAAATAATGAGATAGTAAAAAACAAACAAACAAACAAACAACAAAGGAAAAAAGAAAGACTCTCTGGAACTCAAGGTGTGAGGAGCTAGGAGTTTCCTACAGAGCATGGGTCTGGTGTCCTACCCATGGCTTTTGGTCAGTAACTATGGACAATAGTGATAATGATCAGAACAATGACATGTGAGAAGATGGGTATGGAGAAGCTCTATCCTCTAACAGGTGCGTTATCTGAGTCAAAGTAGGTGGCCCGAGGACTGCAGACTGAGAAACCCTTCAGTCATGAGTTACAGAACATGGTCTGATTTCTAACTTCCAATGGGATGGATTTCCTTTATTCTAGCAAGGACACTCTAATGGTAGGATGTGAGCAATTAACTCAATTTATCTCAATAGTCCAAAGGATCTAAAAATGTGACGATATGTAAGTACTTCCTAAATACTACATACATCATTACTCTCCCCCTGCCGCAACATATTTATTGACAGAATAGCCTTCCATAGTTCTTAGAAATTTGTGTATCAGACTAAAAAAGCACCACTGGCTAGCAACCATTTTATCACAAGATTTAGGAAAAAAAAAAAACTATTAATTATTGAGAAAAAATAGGAAAATACTGAAAGTTCTTAGTATTCATGAAGGTATTTGATTTAAGGAATTTTAAAAACCATTTATGAGAAACCATTATTTATTAAAAACCATTTATTAGAAGAAAATATTAATATGCTAGCACTTCTTTGGCAGTTCTAGGGAGACAGCCAGGTTCTGGGGAAGAGATAAACCAACAGTATTCCCCTCTAGAACACAACTGCTAATTTTGGATCAAGTTGTATAATCGGTGAGTTATTTAAGAACAAGGTTATAGGAAAACAAGATCTCTGATACCTTGTTTTAGGACTGCAGAATGCCACAACCCCAGTGGAAGGAAATTTAGCATATCTATCAAAATCATAGATGCGTGTGCCATTTAACTCAGTAGTCCTCTAGACACATCTCCACACACTTAAATGTTACAGCCTTGCCCCATTAATTATAACAGCAAACAACCAGAATAACCCAATTGCCCATCAGCAGCAGAGTGGTTAAATACATCATACTCATCCAAACAATGGAGGCCATGCAGCTGCTAAATAAATAAGAAGGAAAGAGAGAGAGGGAGGGAGGGAAAAAAGGAAGGAAGGAAAGAAGGAAGGAGTAGACCACCTCTATTCCTGTTATAGAGAAGTCTCCAAATTGTCAAGGAGAAAAGCAAGATGCTGAAAAGAAGGGGAAATAGGAATATATATTCTTATTTGCTTAATTCTGCATAAAGAAAAGTTTGAAGGACGTAGTGTAAGTAGGTATAGGGTAACCATATTATCTTTTGTCTAAATGGGATAGTTCTGAGAGGGAAGGGGATCACCATTAATATTTATACCAAGACAGTAGGTACAACTAGAAACATCCTAGACAAACCAGTCTATAGGGTCACTCTACCCAGCCCTACCTACCTAGTGGGGGCAGGGGGAGGAGATGGGGTATGGGGAACAGAGTGACCCGGGACAGGTAGAACACTTCACAAAGTACCCATTGTGACATCGCTTTGACTTTGGAATCATGCCTATATATTACCTATAGGAAACAATGAGAAATAAGATTAAGAAAATATTTGTAAAAAAAAAAGAAAATATTTGTGAATACCACAATCACTGTAAAGTTGACTCCTAGATTTTAATGGTCTTTATGGTGGATAAGCATTTAATGATATATCAACTCCCTATTGGTGTTTGAAGATAAGACTGGGCAAGCATGAACACACCTATGTTCTCACAGGTGAATTTTCCAATTAAAAGTGGAGGATATTCAACCTTCATTTATTCAGCCATCCATTCAGGCTTTCATTCAGCTTTCCACCAGTATTAATTGAGCACCTTTCATGTGCTGGGCTAAGTGCTGAGGCAGGATAGATTCTGACCTCTTCATGGAGCTCTGGGTCTGGAGGAGGCTACAGATAGCCCACAGGACATAAGAACAGCATAACAAAGTACAGTGGCCACCAAAATAGCAAAGCTATGGGCTCGTGAGCCTCCCTGAGGACATCCCTGACCTGTATTCACTTACTGAATAAGTAAGTGAAAGAATTAATGAGTAAAGGCAATGACATAAAATGACCTCTTCTATCTATCCCAAACCTGCAAATTGCTTGTTATATGACACATAGAGCTACTAGTATCTTGGAAGAACAAAAATGAGCAAAGTCAAATTGTACTCTTTGGTTGTCAAGAGGGTTTAGTGATATAGAATAGTCCAGAATTCTGGGTTCTAGTCCTCGCACTGGCTTGCTGTGAGACTTTAGAGAAGGTAGTAAGACTGTCTAAACTTCAGAAAATATAAAATAATGGTGTCTGGCAAATTGCAATCTATGGATTCTTAATTCTCTGATTTGCAGATTTGTATCTCTGTATTTCCCTCCACTTCAATAGCAGGCATGTCATTTTGCCCTCTCAGGACCTTTGCACATGCTGTTCCCTCTGTTTGGAATAGCCTTGCTCTTAGTCTTCCCAACGCCAGCTCCTGCTCATCTGTTAGATCTTATTTTTCCCTTTTCAAAAGGGGCTTTCCCCACTCTCTCTCCCTCAGTTCAATGTTCTTGTTATTTTCTGTTTCCTTCACAGTTCTTCCCATACTTTCCAGGTACTTTATCTGAAACTATAAGTTTTGTAAAGCAGGAATGGTATCTCTCTTTTGTCCCTAGGGTCTAGCCCCTGAGACGTGGTACGTTCTCATAGGATATGTTGAATGAATTGGTTACAAAGTCCCTTCATTCGGTCGTATTCTAATTTCCTGAGTTGAGTGGGAGGTGGCATAGATTGCTTCATAAGATTGTCATTTCCAGCTTAAACACAGCTGTGACTTGTCCAGACTCACGTGCTCCCCCGCCACATACACTGTGGGGGGGAGAGGGCTGCCCACGTTTGTGCTGTTGAAATACTTAGTGATTGCACACTGCGGTGCAGGTTTTGGAGGTTGTTAATCTTGTTTCCAAATCTGGCTATTTCTGAGATGTAGCTCCCACAGGACACCATCTCTTTTGTCTGGATTTAATTTTTTGCAAAAGCGATAATTATTTATAGCAGTTTACACAACTGACATGTAATTCTGCTGGGACAAAAGTAGCAGGGTTGACAAGAAGCCTGCCAATTATGAATTATTTTGGGCCCCTTGGCACAAATCTGTTCTCTAAGACAGACCAAAAATTATCTTCCTCTGGGCCTCTTCCTTTCCGTGATATTTTTTCCCTCCATTCCTGCTTTTACATTGAACTTAAGAGGCTACAGCTAGCTTAATTTAGTAGTTACCACTGAGGGCCTGTCACCCTACTCAACCACTGACTCATCTCTCCATTCATTTTATCAGTGACATCAGCCGAGGCTAGAAATAAATGCTGAGGAAAAGCCAGCTAAGGGGAATATACGAGTTTTTAGTTGGGGTCTGAGAATGAATAGTTATTTTGAAAACGTTTTCATGGTCTCCAATGAATCACATGTTCTCCCCTCTTGCCTTCCCCAGATGTCTAAATCTCTGAGAACACCCCAGAACAATAGAAGATGAGTGGCAAAAGGGCTTGCATTCTAGAATCTAGACTGAGTGTGGAGGAAGAGGCAGTCTTCTTTCCTACTGTGTTGGGTGTAGTTGGTGAGAGAAAGGGGAGGGTCAAGAATGGCTCCAAGGTTGGGGGCCTGAGAAAATGGAAGGATAGACTTCCTGTCAACTACAAGGTAACAAGTTCAGTTCAAGCTGGTTATTAGACCCCCAAGAGGAGATGCCAGAGTGCTTGCTTGGAGGACAGGCCTTTAGGGACCTTCTTAGGTACCCACAGCCTGGCACTTGTCAGTATGGCACAGCTACCAATGGTATCCCCGCTCCTCTCCCCAAATGAACCATAGTGTTTGCCTCCCCTCCTCCCACTGACTCCTGCTTCTTAGAGTTCTCTGGTATATTTCCTCTTTCCTGGAAAGTCAACTCAACCACCCTTTAGTTTTCAATTGTCATTCAACAAACATTTACTCTGAGCCAGAGATTGCCTAGAATGAAGATGGATGGGGTCCCTGAGCCCTGTGGGAGCCTTTCCCTTTATCTGCACTGCCTCCTCTGATCTCAACCACAGACTGAGCCCCAGCTACCTCGAGCCCTCCTTCTGACCCTGGCCACATACAGTCCTGATTGTCAATTAACAATGTGTGGTGAATATCTTGCTCCCTACTGAAGATGCAAGCTGTCTGCCTTGAGTGCATGGTGCACGTTCAGCGACTCCTTGTGGGATGATATTCAGAACTCATTTATTTGTTTGGTCTCCAGAGCCTCACTCTTTGGATGTACCTCCAGACCCAGCCCAAGCTCCCCTGACCTAAGGGTCTCCCAGACTGGTAAAGGAACAAGGAGGAGGAGAGGAAGGCGAAGAGGGAAGGGAGGGTCTAAGTTGTCAGCATTGGACTCTTGGCTTTCATCTAATGGGCTTTGATTCTTCTGCTCCAGCACAAAGCCCTACCTACCCTGAGCCAAGTTCATTAGCACTTCTCTGAGAAGGGGGCTGCATGGTGTCAAGTAAACAGCATGGGCTTGAATTCTGCTCTGCTACCTGCTGGCTGGCAACATTACCCAAGACATTTAGCTTCTGCCATCCTCCTCTTACTTCTGCAATAACATACCCTTCCTCCAAGGTTTTTGTGAGAATAAATATATATAAAAAGCAGATAGCACAGTGCCAGATATATAGACCTGCCCAGGAAATAAATACCATCTTCTCTGAAAGGGCCCACTGGGACCTTCTCCGATTCCTGGGCTGGACCATGCCAGTGTTAGTATGTCAGTTCCTTGCCTGTTGGCTTTGGCCAATTCCAGAAGGCAATGTCCCAACAGCTTTCAGAAGGGAGTCCAGCTTGAGCTACCTGACCCACAGGGGTAGACAGCTGATGAGTCCCCAGGAGAACTAGAGGAGACAGGGAGTCCATATAGGGGAATCACAAAGGAGTTATGGGGAATCCATGTGAAGGTCATTCATTCTCTTCTCTTGGATCTCACAACTTCCCTCACTCTAGTTTGGTATGACTTGATCCCAATAGTTTTGGGTGCAGGAGTACTGAGAGGAATTTTAGACTTTCTCTGGTGCTTTGAGAGAGCGAGTGAGATTGGACATACGTGATGAAGTGTTTCTGGAACAGCAAAATTAGTCACAAGGCCCAGTCTACACAGGCCAAATCAAGTGGATTACTCTCCTCAACTCTGTCAAGACTGAAGGGCTGAGAAAGAAGGAAGGGATTGTGGGCTTACATTACAGGGCAATGATTCTCTGCAGCTTCCTTCAGTACACTTGCAAAGCCAAGACTCCATTTAATCCGTATCCCTTTCTGGGGTTTTGGCCCCAGGTTATAGATGAGGACATTGCTTGGAGCAATTACAAGGACAGATTCCTGCTCAAAACCCAGGTCTTCTGATCTCAAGACCAGTTTTCTTCTCCCTCCTCTATCCTGCCTCAGATATGGGTCTCGATTCCCCTCTTCCTGCACAATAAGCATACACAACAATCATCTGATTAAATCCCCACATTTTATGCCCAGCTTGACTTTTTAAAAGGATGACATGCTACATTTTTAAAGTACCCATTTTCCTATGATTTGTGCAGAACTTGAAGCCCAGCCATGGAAATATCTATCTGAGGGTGATGACCCTTTGCTTGAGCTGTCCAATATGTAATCACCAAATCTGGGTAAATACAACTGCTTTTCCCAAACTAGGAGGAGCAAGTCTGAAGCTCATCTCCTTTTTTTTTTTTAAGATTTATTTATTTGTTAGAGAGAGAGAGCGAGCACAGGCAGACAGAGAGGCAGGCAGAGGCAGAGGGAGAAGCAGGCTCCCTGCCGAGCAAGGTGCCCGATGTGGGACTTGATCCCAGGACGCTGGGCAGCCAGAAGACTTGATCCCAGGACGCCAAAGGCAGCCGCTTAACCAACTGGCCACCCAGGCATCCCTGAAACTTATCTCTTTACCCTTTCTTTCATTTGTGGTTTTTAGGTACAAGGGTGAAAAGTCTCCAGCTCTGCAGAATTGCTAACAGATAAATATTTAATAGAAAAGAGCACTGGGCTCAAAGTCAGGGCAACATTCTGCCTGGTCAGCAGCCCTTACCTTTGTCCCTGTACTATCCTCTTTAAATACCCCAAATCTGCAGACTCAACTTCAGTCTGGCCTCTGGGGCCAGTCCTGTCCGCAGCCCAGTGGGTTTAGTCCAACACTGACTCCCTTTTCTGGCTCCTGCCTTGTATGCTCTTTCTTTATTCCCCCAAATGAACCTCATCTTTCACCAGATCTTTGGGTTCCTGCCCCATTTCTTAAGCTTGAATATCCATGTTTGTTTCTTGTCAACCATGTCAGTCCCTGTGGGACTGAGTTTCTGAGTGTCTAGTGCCAGAAGCCCTCCCAAAGACAGGACACCTGTTCTTGAAAACGGCCCAGTACCTGGGACCTCCTTGCTGCCATCAGGGCACCGAACACCACCTGGCCACAAGATCTCCCAGCATCACCTGTTCCCAGCTTGTCCTTGGGTTCCGACAGCTGCTGTGTAGCCACAACTTTCAGAAACTTCATTGTTCATGAGACAGCACCTGCTCTTAGCAAAGCTCTCTCGGTGTGTTCGCCAGCTCCCTGTCCCATTCTGGCAGGTACACCGAGTCCCAGGTTCTGATCCTTATGGTCTGTCCCATATGAAAAGGAAACAGCTCATGCAAGGCACATCCTAAGACAGAGAGGTGTTGAGAAACGGTTCTAGTCTGACCCTTCTACCAATTAGCTTGGTGGCCCCAGGCAAGTTAAGTGATCTCCCTGAGTCTCCTCTCTTAACCTCAGAATGCTGAGTACTGAAAGTGCTAAATGTGTGTGTGGTGGGGAGAGGAGGGTTCTAGAACTTTAGTAGATCACCTGCAATTTGAGGATTTTGTGACCTCCACATTTATACAATTTATATGATGAATAAGATGGAACGCCATTGTGCTCAATACAGAAACACAGGCCTTGATGGTTAACTTTATATGTCAACTTGACTAGGCTTAGGAATGCCCAGATGGCAGGCTTCTGGGCGTGTCTACAAGTGTGACTCTGGAGGACATTAGCATTTGACTAGGTAGATTGAGTAAAGAAGATTGGCCTCTGTAATGGGCATCATCCAACTTGTTGAGGCTCTCATAGAACAAAAAGGTGGAGGAAGGGCAAATAGTCTCTCTCACTCTCACTGAGCGGGGACACCCAGCTTCTGCCCTCACACACTGGTACTCCTGGTTCTTGGGTCTTTGGACTCAGACCAAGGTTTACACAAACGGCCCCCAATTCTCAGGCCAAGTTTTCAGTTTCCATAACCACCTAGGTCAATTCCTATAACAAACCTTTCTGTCTCTGTCTCGCTGAGAGTGGTCTATATGTGTTTGCAATTCTGCTGTGTCTAAAACAAAACAGAGAAGTTTGGTTGTGAAAGACGACCAGCCAGGACAATCTCAAGGTAGCCTGAGGCCCTAGAGAAGGGATGCAGCTATGTGGGGCGGGTGCTCATGACTCTCTGCCCCAGACCAGAACTTGCCTGAGACTCTTTCAACATGGCGCCCCAGGCAGCCTGAATCAATTGACCACAAGCTAAAACTTATTGCTCTCCTTTCCTGGAGCAAATCCCACTGTGTATAACCATTGCCCCAAATATATTAACTTACAAAGTTCCATGCACATTAGAGACACTGTGGAAGAGGGGGCTGGCATGAGAGTGCCCTGGGGAGGGGACAAGGGGTGCTTTGCCTTTGTCTAATTCCTTCCCCAGGCGAGGACATGTCCCCTACCCAACTCTACCCTTTGCACATTTCAGGGCAAGGAGAGGAGATTCCTCATGAATGCATCTAAATTACTGATTCTGGACATTCCCGAAATAAAGTCTTTTGAATTGATTTCACTCCTTATACCTGGATATTTTTATAGATTTTATAGACCAGAAGGAGACCTAATTTCCTATCTGTAAAAACTAAGAAAGTATGCTTATCAATAAGTATTTCAGTTTCTTTAACCAGCTATCACATTTGTTATTTGTTCTCTGAATCCCAAGGGCTGAGTTCGTTTTTTCAAAATAAACAACAAAATCCTGCCCATGCATACCAGGGAGCTTGTGGAGGGCTGGATGGGTGGAGGTGTTGGTGGGGAGGCAAAGGCCTCCTGCCTGCCTGCTGCTAGTCAGTCCCTGAGTCTTTTCTGCCTTGGGGGGCATGTACTAGAAAGAAAAGGTTCCCATCTGTTCACAACAATCTTTTAAGGTAGCTCAGACAAGTGTTACTATTCTTCTGCAAATGAGGAAATTAAGCCCCAGGGAGGTTAGAACTCTGTCCAAGAGCTCAGAATTGGTTAGGACGAGAAACAGAGTGCTATCCTCTGACTTTTTCTGCCGTTCTCCCTGGGACCTGTAGCTATGACAGTTCTGCTCTGATATGGCTTGTGACCCTTCTCTCCTTATCATCTCCACAGAGATGCTTTTTCCTCACACTGAACACTTCAATGCACACAAGGGACACTTCTTGATCACCAGCCAACCCCAAATGAAACTGCTTTCCTAACTAAGGAATTCCCTAAGGAAACAGACACAAGGCCACAGCCTCAGATATTGCAGGAGAGACATAGGGACAGTGTTGGAGGAGGTCACAGAGAGGATGTGACCACTGGCTGACCCATAAGCTGAACTCAAGCAATCAGAGGCTCCTCACCCCCTCCCCTGGTCGGATTGCCTTTCCCATGCTAACAATTTCTCCAAGAACGTAGCCTTGATACGCTGTTGAGACCATCTGGATGGTAGTTCTGACTGAACCCAGTTAAGGCCTCTCTAGAAACTTTTAGACCTGGCAGCCAGGTATGGGGATCTACTCTTCCTGTGATCACCCATGATGGTCCTTATAAAGAAGTTCCCTTGCTCATTAAAGCTGCCACCTATCAATCTGGAATGTTCTGCCTCGTGCTCGCTTCGGCAGCACATATACTAAAATTGGAATGTTCTGCCTCTTTTTTTGGTCTTTCCTTACCCTGTGAACTAACAGAGAGGTTTCCATCCTCCCTGTCACCAGAACATGCCTCTATCCAGAGCACTTAGCACTTGAGAGTTGAGGGAAATGTTGCAAGTCCATTTGGATGCCCATAGGTTCCGGTTCCATGATCAGTCTGGAAGCTTTCTTATGGACCACTCCTTGCTGGGTGATGTGAGCCAATCAGTGAATCTTTCTACACTTTTGGGGAGGGCCCAATATGTAAAATGGGAAAAATAAGAAAACTCACCTTCCAGGGTCATCCTGAGGGTAAGTTGAGACCATTGTTTTGTAAACACTGAAGTTCTAGAACAATGTCACCATTGTGATTGTTATTAGGTGGTTGGAGTGTGTATTATAGAAATAACAGATGGTCTCTGTTTCCTCTTGCAAAGAGGGGAGCCTACAGGATATTCACAAGACAAGTGCATTCCTGAAGAACTACATCATGCAGAACTCACTTAATCCAAGTATAATTTTCTTATAGTTAAAAATCACAAAATGGGCTGGGAGATGTGTTCTCAGAGCATACAGATCCATAATGATAGTGGCATAATTTTGCTTTAATGATGCTTTTTTTTAAAGATTTTATTTATTTATTTGATAGACAGAGATCACAAGTAGGCAGAGAGGCAGAGAGAGAGAGGAGGAAGCAGGCTGTCCGCAGAGCAGAGAGCCCGATGCGGGGCTCGATCCCACGACCCTGGGATCATGACCCGAGCCGAAGGCAGCGGCTTTAACCCACTGAGCCACCCAGGCGCCCCTAAGGATGCTTTTTTAAAAAGTCCTAGCAACATCCCTTTTGTTTAGCTGTCTTTCCCAGAAATCAATAGGGCCAAAGGTCACCGCCACTGCCAGGCCTTCTTTATCTACTTCGTCATTTATCTACTACCTCATTTCAAGGACACATCTGCAACACCGCTACTTTTTAGAAGTTTAGATGCTATGATTATAGGATAGAAAAGATGTCAAACTATTTAAACAATGCGTGTTAAAACAACGGCACTATCATCACCAAAATCACAACAGCCTCTGCTCCAGAGTCCCACCTTGGCTCACCATGACCATGATCAAGGCTTATAGGGGTTTTTGTTTACTGCTAAAGTAAGCGGCTGCCAGACACAGAATGAAAAGTAGTTTAAATGTCACTAAGTTCATGCTTTGGCCCTGTTATGCCATTCTGGACAAATCATACCAATTTGGAGGAATCTGCACTATGTGAAGTGTTGCCTGTTCAGGGATATCTTAGGACTCTTCTACAGAGCATTATTTAAAATTTACATAATTCCAATATACACGAAATGGGGATGCATGGTTCCAATGAGGACAGCTTGGAGCAAATAACTTCCAAGTGGCCTCTAAGCCCTGAGAATAAAGGTGGGAAAAACTGACGGGGAGGGGGCCACTGGATAATTGGGGGATACTTTTCGAAGAATGAACATTTTGAATACACTGAATAAAAATACATTTTGAATATGCTTGAATAGAAAATAATTTGGAATGTGTTGAATAGAAGACATAGCCTAATGACTATAATATGCCAATTCTTTGTACCACTGGAAATTGCTCAATTCCAGAATCAATAGTTCTTCTGATCTCTGTACTTTTGAAGAAACCTGGGATCCTTTCTATTTAGTAAATCCTCTGGGTTTCACTTAGCAGCAGGGTAAACACCTGGGGGCAGGGAAAGAAGCCACCCCCAAAAGGGTAAGTGCCCCCTGAAATTCCTGGTGTGGGGAGCAGGGACAGAATTCAAACTCACTTTGTCAAACACAGAGCATGGATCACCCAGTATTTCTCAATAACTAAAATAACCAAATAATCATTAATATCTGTTGGAAAGAAGCTTAAGTGGGAGTTCTATCTCTGGTTGCTAAAGGATACATTAAATCTTTTTGGGTGTTTGAATAGTGGATTAGAAAGTTGAGGTTGCTTAGGGAAACACAAGGCATATTTTTATCCTGAACGGGCAGTTAGAAATCCCGACTTTAAAACAGCAACAAAATTCCTTCTTTGCTCGAATGAGCACATCAATGAGTTAATCAACAAATATTTATTAAGTTCCTGCAATTGGAACTCTGACTTCCTTGTTTAATAACACTTGGTGAATTCTCTCATCTCCCGTCAAAGAAAATATGTCCTCTACCCAATCGTCTTAAAACATGTTTATTTTTCCATTTCATCTTTGGACTAGCTAAAGGTGTTCCGTGGTTGTTGTCATACATTTTTGCCTCCCTCCGATTAGAGATGGATTATTCAATCCTCCATCTCTTTCCAATTCCAAATTCTACCACCTGAGGTCAAGAAAGAAAAGCTGTATTTCCATGTTATAGAAGACAGACCCACCAGTTAAGTTCACCTACCTACCTACCTACCTCATGCTACCGTTCCCAAATCTGGTTGAACATAAAAATCACATGGGGGAATATATATATATATATATGTATGTAATCCAATGGTAGTCAATGTGCCTTAATCCATAGAATTTCACTTGGGAACTACTGGCATCATTTTAAGGCAAAGAAATGGAAGGCTTTGCCACAGAGCTAGAACAGTGCTGCCGCCCCCCACCCTCTCGTCCCCTTCCAGCTCACAGCCCTGTTTCAGATCCGCTTAAGCCCCTATTACATTCAATAACCTCCAGGATTAAAGAGATGAGTATCTCTCAATGAAATCCTAAATGCATTTTTGGACATATCAATTTTATTTCTTTCCTTTAGATCTGCACTCTCTAGGAGTATGTGGGGTCTCAAATTCCTTAAGGGCAAGGACCTTTATGAAAAGTGACTGGATAGCACATCATTATATGCTGGGCGCTACTGAAAACAAACCACAAGGGCTCTGATTCATCCCTTTAGATCAAATCTATCACTCAGCATTTATTGAAGGCTCGCTATGTGTATGGCTCTGTGCTAGGCTCTCTAGGGATAGAGGATTAAGAGAAAAAAAAAAAAAGGAAGAACCTAAAGGAACTTGAACTCAAACATAAAGAAATTAACCCAATATGTGCAATCAGTTCTCCTCTAGGGTTTGTTAGGGTACCGTAGCTGCTGTAACACACAAAAGCCCCACATATTTCATATAAATTTCTAGTACATGGGCAGTTTTCCTTCAGCAGGTGGTTCAAACACACGGTATGAACTATCAGTCGACAGTGCTTTAAAATGGTTAGAATCATAAAGCAAGACTGCCTCATTGTCCTCTCACTGAATCACTTATAAGGCAAGTCTTCTACTTGGGATTCTCTTCAATTTGGGAACTCCAGGCAGAGTGTCCCACCCAACCTTCGTAACTGGGCAGGACCTCACCAGACAGATGTTAGGGGCATGAATTTTCTCTTCGGTTTTCTCATCCTCTATTTTTTTTTTTAAAGATTTTATTTATTTATTTGTCAGAGAGAGGGGGAGCGAGCACAGGCAGACAGAGTGGCAGGCAGAGGCAGAGGGAGAAGCAGCTCCCTGCTGAGCAAGGAGCCCGATGTGGGACTCAATCTCAGGACGCTGGGATCATGACCTGAGCTGAAGGCAGCCGCTTAACCAACTGAGCCACCCAGGCGTCCCTCATCCTCTATTTTTATTTTCCCTCTTCTCTGATTTCTCTCCTTCCTTCTCTCTTTTTAAAAAATCTTACCAATGTATACATTTTGGAAAGGTAAAATTTATAAATTTTAATTAGTGAAACCAAACCCCAAAACTATAAATGCTTTATGTCACTTCAAAGCCTTTTCTAATGAAGTACAAATGCAAAAGTAAACTCATGAAAATAAAATGTACTGCCATTAGACAAGAAAAAGAAATAAAAGACATCCAAATTGGTAAAGAAGTAAAACTTTTACTATTTATAGATGACATGATACTGTATATAGAAAACCCTAATGACTCCACCAAAAACCTACTAGAATTGATAAATTCAGTAAGGTCATAGGATACAAAATCAATGTACAGAAATCCATTGGGTTCCTGTACACTAATAACAAAGCAATGGAAAGTGAAATTAAGAAAATGATCCCCAGGGCACCTGGGTGGCTTAGCTGGTTAAGCATATGACTTAATTTTGGCTCAGGTCAAGAACTCAGGGCCGTGGGATCAAGGCCCATGTCAGGCTCTGTGCTCAGTGAGGAGTATGCTTGAAGATTCTCTCCCTCTCCCTCTACCCCTCCCCTCGGCTCACGCCTATGTGCACTCTCTCTCTAAAATAAATCCTTTTTTTTCCCAAGGATTTTATCTATTTGTCAGAGAAAGAGACAGCAAGCAAGAGCACAAAAGCAGGGGTAACAGCAGACAACGGGAGAAAGTAGGCTCCCTGTTGAACAAGGAGCCTGATGCAGGACCCTGGGATCATGACCTGAGCTGAAGGCAGACGTTTAACCAACTGAGCGACCCAGGCACCCTAAATAGATAAATCTTTCAAAAAAAGAAAAAAAAAATCCCATGTACAACTGCACCAAAAAGAATAAAATATCAAGGAATAAACTTAGCCAAAAAAGACTTATACTCTGAAAACTGTAAAACATGGATGAAAGAAATTGAAAGTGACACAAAGAAATGGAAAGATTTCCTATGCTCAGTGATTGGGAGAACATTTTTCCATACTACCCAAAGCAATCGACAAATTTAATGCAATCTCTATCAAAATACCAACAGAGGGGCGCCTGGGTGGCTCAGTGGGTTAAAGCCTCTGCCTTTGGCTCAGGTCATGATCCCAGGGTCTTGAGATCGAGCCCCATATTGGGCTCTCTGCTCAGCAAGGAGCCTGCTTCCTCCTTTCTCTCTGCCTGCCTCTCTGCCTACTTGTGCTGTCAAATAAATAAATAAATAAATCTTTAAAAAAAAAACACCAACAAATTTTCACAGGACTATAACAAATAATTCTAAAATTTGTGTGGAACCCCCAAAGACCCTGGATAGCCAAAGCAACCTTGAGAAAAAATAAAACTGGAGGGATGGCATTCCCAGATTTCAAGATACACTACTGTAGTAATCAAAACAGTAATAAAAAATAGACTCATAGATCAATGGAACAGAATAGAAAACTGAGAAATAAAGCCACAATTATATGGTCAATTAAGCTTCAACAAAGGAGGAAAGAATATGCAATGGGAAAAAGTCTCTTCAATAAATGGTGTCAGGAAAACTGATTGGCTACATGCAAATGAATGAAATTGGAACACTTTCTTACACCATTCACAAAAATAAGCTCAAAATGGATTAAAGACTTCAATGTGAGACCTGCAATGATAAAAATCCTAGAAGAGAGCACAGGGAGTAACTTCTTTGACATTGCCCATAACAACTTTTTTCTAGATAGGTCTCCTAAGGCAAGGCAAACAAAAATTAACTATTGAAACTACATCAAAATTAAAAGCTTCTGTACAGCAAAGGACACAATCAACAAAACAAAAGGCAATTTACTGAATGGGAGAAGATATTTACAATGGCATATCTAATACAGGTTAATATCCAAAATATATAAAGAACTTATAGAGCTTAACACTCCTCCCCCAAAAATCCAAATAAAAAATGGGCAGAAGACAAGAACAGTCATTTCTTCTTCTTCATTTCATAGCCAACAGATGCCTGAAAAGATGCTCAACATTACTCATCATCAGGGAAATGCAAATCAAAACCACATTATCACACACCTGTCAGAATGGCCTAAACCAAAAGCAGAAAAACAACAGGTATTGGTGAGGATGTGGAGAAAAAGGAACTCTTTCACATTGTTGGTGGGAGCACAAACTAGCCCAACCACCATGGAAAATAGTAGGGAATTTCCTCAAAAACTTAAAAACAGTATTACCATATGATCCAGTAATTCTACTACTGGACATTTACTGAAAGAATATAAAAACACAAATTCAAAAAGATATATGCAGCCTTATGTTTACTGCAATGTTATTTACAATAGCCAAATTATGGAAGCTACATGAGGGTCTATCAATAAATGAATGGATAAAGACGGTGTGGCGTGTGTGTGTGTGTGTGTGTTTTCAATGCAGTGTTCAATGTGTGTTCAAACTAAGCCATAAAAGAGAATGAAATCTTGTCATTTGCCACATGGGTAGAGCTAGAAAATAGAATGTTAAGCGAAATAAATAAGAGAAAGACAAATGCCGTATGATTCTTTTCCTATACAGAATTTAAGAAGTCAAACAAACAAAAAAGAGACCAGCAAAAAACCAGACCCTTAACTACAGAGAACAAACATATCTACCAGAGGGGAGGTGGGGGGGGGTGTGTGAAATGGGATTGAGTACACTTCTCCTGATGAGCGGTTGGGCAATGTACAGAATTGGTGAGTCACTTTATTGTACACTTGAATCTACTAGAACACTGTATTTTGACTATACTGGAATTACAACTTTTAAAAAAGAAGAAAATTTAAAGAGAAGAACACAGGAAATTTGCCAGCGTCTTTGCTATGTGATTTTTTTTTTTTAATCCAAAAGTATCAGTAGCTCAACACAGAATGCTAGGTTTTCTTCCTAGACCAGGTGGGGACAATGTCCTCCCCATCTCTGCAGCCCATAGAACCAGAGCGAACACAGGCTTAAAAGGGCTCCCCTTTGTGGCAGAGCTATGGGATCCAGTCTTAGCAATGGGAATTGCTTTTAACACAAAGAAACAGCAGTAAAAACAAAAATCTTCCATTTTGTGGGAGGGGGAGGTACAGTGATGGGATACTTGAGAAAGCAGAGGCACAGGAAAGCTCTTTTTGGCTCTTCCATGGCCCCCACAATCCTGACATGAGCTACCACTCAAGGCAGAGGGCCTGACTTTTTTCCCAGAATCTCGTTGCTCATCAGCCGAGCTGTGGCTTCCTTGGTGTGTGTCGCTGGCACGAGACTGCACCCACAGCAGGTCTGGCTAAAGAGTAGACAGTTTCTAGGAACTTTAGGGTACAATCGTTGTGTTGATTTCTCAGATCCGGAACAATGCCAACACGAGGTCTCTTCTGTCTGGCTTCTGAATCTAGTCGGACAGCTGGGGCCTGGAGGCTGGCCAGAGGGGTCACGGGAATAAGCCATGAGTGCAGGGGACAGAAGCCCATTCACACTGAGCCCATTTGGCAAGTTCATCAGGGTCCATTCCATTTCACCGTTAAAGCCCCCTGCCTCTGGTGTGGACTTAAAAGAGAGCATGATTTTCATCTATGTTTCACCATCATATCTTTTGTAATGATTGGGTTCCCCAGGGAAATGGCCCTAATGTCTTAAAAAATGTTTTCTTCCTCATTCTAGGGAAGATGAAGACTGTGGTTATAGGAATAAGAAATTTATCAAATGGGAATCGTGTGTGTGTGTGTGTGTGTGTGTGTGTGTGTGTGTGTTTGTGTATGTGTGTGTGTAAGGCACAGCAGGCAAAGATGACTTCTCTCTGCCCTATTTCAGTTTACCAGTCTTCTCAGGGCCACAAGACTTTAAGTAGATGTGGAAGTGGCTAGATTGAGGGCCAGCTTGAGGCATGTTTGTCATGTCAGTGGGGACAGAGCCAGTTTGCTGAACTCTTCCAGCATGGTCTTGGGTCATGGGGATGTAGGAGTGTATGTAGAATGGCAGAAAGAGAAGCTGTAGAGAGATGGAACGCCACTGTCATGGGGAATGGAGAGCTGAGAGAACAGAGAAGATTTAAGAACTCTTTTGAGGGGATTTACTGATTTGTGAAGCCATGTGTGCCCAGAAACTTCCATGGAAAGTCAACATGTATGACACTGGAATAGGAGAAAAACAAGGGGATACAGACCATCTCTGATGTGGGGGGGGTCAGGTTAGACTCTACTCAAGAAGCGGCATTCAGATTTTATCTTAAAGGATGGGTGGGAATTTTCTAGAAAGGAAGAGATGGGTGGGGAAATGGGTCTCAAAAGCAAGCCCAGGACAGATGCTGATTCAGTGATTCATTTTTCACGGGTGTGGGGGGAAAAGAGAAAAGTAAGGGCAAAGTAGTATATCTTTCAAAAAGCTAGATTTAGTCAGTTTAAAGGAACTTTGGTTTGAGGTGATGTCCTTTCTACTTTGGGAGTGCTGCCATTTGTCGTTCTCTTATGAAATCAAGGTGCTAATAGCTGGTATTATTATAAGTTATACTCTCCCTTACTTGGCCCAACACAAACAACATACACATTCCCACATTAAAAAAAAAAAAAATGCACTGGTCTTTGAAATCCCATGAACTGAGGACAGTGGCAGTGAATTCCAGGCTGAGGGAACAGAAGATTTGAAGACCATCTTGCCCAGACAGGCCAGGATGTATTCGGAGAATGGGGAGGAACCCCGTGTGAGGGAAGGATGGGGACAGAGCAATGGTTTAGGGTTAGATGGGGAAGGGTCTTTCATAAGGAACTCAGAATTTATCCTGAGGAAACAAGAACCAGCAAGGGTATAGAAGTCGAGGAGAGAGCTGTTTATATTTGGGTTTTTTTGGGGGGGAAGGTTAACTTGGTGTCCAGCAAAGCAGATAAACTGGAGAAGAGATAAGACAAAAAAGGGCCAGTGAGTAATGTTCCATGGATAGGATGGGAGATTATAAGCAGCAGCAGTAGGAATGAGGAAACAGAGCAAGACCCCAAAGATTATTCTGTGACAGCATTGGGTTCAAAGACATTCAGGGGAAGGCTGTAAAGAATGCACTATCAACTAACAGAAATAACCAATGAATTCAAATATATCTGAGGATGTCTCAAAGCCAAGTTGTAAAACCTGCAAATAGCTTATCAATCCTTTAGGCTCAGAAATCCCTTTCCCGAATGAGCCTGAACTGAGAACAACACTGGGATTACCCCAAGTCCATTCCATCTAAGAAAGGATGCCTTGGGGTCTACTGGCCAGGACTTTGATCTGGTATTTTTTGAGAATAAGAGATGACAGATTCAAAAGACTTCGGGGGGCCGGTGATTTAAAAGACCAGAATAGATTTGCAAGTGTGATGATAAACTGCAGCAGATTCTTGGCCTCTGAGAGAGGGTGAATATAGGACATGGTAGGGACTGTGGCAGACGGGAGTTTCTGTGCCCTATCTAAGGGGGCAGCTGTTGCCCTGTTCCAGATTATTGTTGCAAAGACAATGAAGCAGAACTTCTAATTTTTCTGGACAAAGCTGGAAATCTGGATATCTATTGTCAACTAATTCAATTTTTAAAAACAACCACGACACTCTGAGAGTCCAAACCCATTTTGTTTGCAAGCTGGGTGTGTTCCACTGATCTCCCATCCAAGACTTTGGGTCAGGGGTTAGAGAACTATTGAGCCCGTCTATATCCATAGCCAGACTTCATAAAAGAAACATGTGAGCCATTTAGAGATATAGGTAAGATGTGAATCACCTGCCGGGGTTTCCAGAGGTGGTAACATTGTGTTTTAGAAACTTTACTTATAACCTCCAAGCAATGCTACTGATCTTACCACATTTGTTTTTCCCAACTGCTTTATGGGAAAGAAGAACAAACACTAACCTCATTTGACTGAAAAGACAAGTGAGGCAGGGTGAGGCCTGTCGTTTCCCTAAAAACCCCTGTCTACTGTCACTACACGGTCTACACAGCCACCTGTGATGGGCTCCCTTGCTTTATGGGGATAACCAGATTTTATGTCCCTGCCCCCAGAACAGAAAGTCTCTGTAGCTGATAGTCTCTGAAAGGGGCTCAGACATTGGCACAGGCAGACATGGTGGGAGAGGTTTGTGGACTGTTGGGACTCACCTGGGAATGCCCACAGTCCTTACTTGACCATTGCCCCAACAGAGGTAGGAACCACAAAGAATCATCTAGGTGTGGACGGAGCAACCTCTCTGCTCTGCCTAATCCCACAGGGGCCGCACTGGAGGATTTACTTTCCTCAGTCCTCTTAGCTAGCAGAATGTCAAACAGGATTTCCTTTTTCTTCATTGCTACCTTCCTACGAATTTGGGAAGGGCTAGATTTAGGACGGCTGGCTTGTCTCTTTGGTTCCACATCTGGGGTGATTTATTTTGAAAGTCATTTTATTGGGGTCTATTTCAAAGTTCACATCCACCTCTGCAGAATAACATGAAGACATTTGAGATACTTGGAAAACAGGCATGCACCTAAGCAATGATTTTTTTTTTAAATTTTTTATTTAAGCTTTTTTATTTAAATATATAATGTAACCCCACCACCCATTCCCAACCCCTCTCCCCCCCACACCCCCCTCAGTTTGTTTTATGACATTAAGAGTCTCTTTTGGTTTGTCTCCCTCCCGATCCCATCTTGTTTCATTTATTCTTTTCCTACCACCCTAACCCCCACCCCCGTTGCATCTCCACTTCCTCATATCAGGGAGATCATGTGATAGTTGTCTTTCTCCAGTTGACTTATTTCGCTAAGCATAATACGCTCTAGTTCCATCCATGTCCTTGCAAATGGTAAGATATCATTTCTTTTGATGGCTGCATAGCATTCCATTGTATATATATATACCACTTCTTTATCCATTCATCTGTTGATGGACATCTAGGTTCTTTCCATAACTTGGCTATTGTGGACATTGCTGCTATAAACATTCGGGTACACGTGCCCCTTTGGATCACTACGTTTGTATCTTTAGGGTAAATACCCAGTAGTGCAATTGCTGGGTCATAAGGTAGCTCTATTTTCAATTTTTGGAGGAACCTCCATGCTGTTTCCCAGAGTGGTTGCACCAGCTTGCATTCCCACCAACAGGAATAGGAGGGTTCCCCTTTCTCCACATCTTCGCCAGCATCTGTCATTTCCTGACTTGTTCATTTTAGCCATTCTGACTGGTATGAGGTGGTATCTCATTGTGGTTTTGATTTGTATTTCCCTGATGCCCAGTGATGTGGAGCACTTTTTCATGTGTCTGTTGGCCATCTGGATGTCTTCTTTGCAGAAATGTCTGTTCATGTCCTCTGCCCATTCCTTGACTGGATTATTTGTTCTTTCGGTGTTTAGTTTGCTAAGCTCTTTATAGATTTTGGATACTAGCCCTTTATCTGATATGTCGTTTGCAAATATCTTCTCCCATTCTGTCAATTGTCTTTTGGTTTTGTTGACTGTTTCCTTTGCTGTGCAAAAGCTTTTGATCTTGATGAAGTCCCCAATAGTTCATTTTTTCTCTTACTTCCCTTGCCTTTGGCGTTGTTCCTAGGAAGAAGTTGCTGCAGCTGAGGTCGAAGGGGCTGCTGCCTGTGTTCTCCTCAAGGATTTTGATGGAATCCTTTCTCACGTTGAGGTCCTTCATCCATTTTGAGTCTATTTTCATGTGTGGTGTAAGGAAATGGTCCAATTTCATTTTCCTGCATGTGGCTGTCCAATTTTCCCAACACCATTTGTTGAAGAGGCTGTCTTTTTTCCATTGGATATTCTTTCCTGCTTTGTTGAAGATTAGTTGACCATAGAGTTGAGGGTCTGTTTCTGGGCTCTCTATTCTGTTCCATTGATCTATGTGTCTGTTTTTGTGCCAGTACCATACTGTCTTGATGATGACAGCTTTGTAATAGAGCTTGAAGTCTGGAATTGTGATGTCACCAACTTTGGCTTTCTTTTTCAATATTCCTTTGGCTATTCGAGGTCTTTTCTGGTTCCATATAAATTTTAGGATGATTTGTTCCATTTCTTTGAAAAAATTGGATGGGATTTTGATAGGCACTGCATTAAATGTGTAGATAGCTTTAGGTAGCATAGACATTTTCACAATATTTATTCTTCCAATCCACGAGCATGGAACATTTTTCCATTTCTTTGTGTCTTCCTCAATTTCTTTCATGAGTACTTTATAGTTCTCTGAGTATAGATTCTTTGCCTCTTTGGTGAGGTTTATTCCTAGGTATCTTATGGTTTGGGGTGTAATTGTAAATGGGATGGACTCCTTAATTTCTCTTTCTTCTGTCTTGTTGTTGGTATAAAGAAATGCAACTGATTTCTGTGCATTGATTTTATATCCTGACACTTTACTGAATTCCTGTACAAGCTCTAGCTGTTTTGGAGTAGAGCCTTTTGGGTTTTCCACATATAGTATCATATCATCTGCAAAGAGCGATAGTTTGACTTCTTCTTTGCCGATTTGGATGCCTTTAATTTCTTTTTGTTGTCTGATTGCTGAGGCTAGGACTTCTAGTACTATGTTGAATAGCAGTGGTGATAGCAGACATCCCTGCCGTGTTCCTGACCTTAACGGAAAAGCTCTCAGTTTTTCCCCATTGAGAATGAAACTTGCAGTGGGTTTTTCATAGATGGCTTTGATAATATTGAGGTATGTGCCTTCTATCCCTACACTTTGAAGAGTTTTGATTAGGAAGGGATGTTGCACTTTGTCAAATGCTTTTTCAGCATCTATAGAGAGTATCATATGGTTCTTGTTCTTTCTTTTGTTAATGTATTGTATCACATTGATTGATTTGCGGATGTTGAACCAACCCTGCTGTCCTGGAATAAATCCCACTTGGTCGTGGTGAATAATCCTTTTAATGTACTGTTGGATCCTATTGGCTAGTATTTTGGTGAGAATTTTCGCGTCTGTGTTCATCAAGGATATTGGTCTGTAATTCTCTTTTTTGATGGGATCCTTGTCTGGTTTGGGGATCAAGGTGATGCTGGCCTCATAAAATGAGTTTGGACGTTTTCCTTCCGTTTCTATTTTTTGGAACAGTTTCAGGAGAATAGGAATTAATTCTTCTTTAAATGTTTGGTAGAATTCCCCTGGGAAGCCATCTGGCCCTGGGCTTTCATTTGTTTGGAGATTTTTGATGACTGTTTCAATCTCCTTACTGGTTATGGGCCTATTCAGGTTTTCTATTTCTTCCTGGTTCAGTTTTGGCAGTTTATATGTCTCTAGGAAAGCCTCCATTTCTTCCAGATTGTCAAATTTGTTGGCATAGAGTTGCTCATAATATGTTCTTATGATTGTTTGTATTTCTTTGGTGTTGGTTGTGATCTCTCCTCTTTCATTCATGATTTTATTTATTTGGGTCCTTTCTCTTTTCTTTTGGATAAGTCTGGCCAGGGGTTTATCAATCTTATTAATTCTTTCAAAGAACCAGCTCCTAGTTTCATTGATTTGTTCTATTGTTTTTTTGGTTTCTATTTCATTGATTTCTGCTTTGATCTTTATTATTTCTCTTCTCCTGCTGGGTTTAGGCTTTCTTTGTTGTTCTTTCTCGAGCTCCTTTAGGTGTAGGGTTAGGTTGTGTATTTGAGACCTTTCCTGTTTCTTGAGATAGGCTTGTATCGCTATATATTTTCCTCTCAGGACTGCCTTTGCTGTGTCCCACAGATTTTGGACCGTTGTGTTTTCATTATCATTTGTTTCCATTGTTTTTTTCAATTCTTCTTTAATTTCCTGGTTGACCCATTCATTCTTTAGAAGGATGCTATTGAGTCTCCATGTATTTGTGCTCTTTCCAAATTTCCTCTTGTGATTGAGTTCTAGCTTCAGAGCATTGTGGTCTGAAAATATGCTGGGAATGATCCCAATCTTTTGATACCGGTTGAGACCTGATTTATGACCTAGGATGTGATCTATTCTGGAGAATGTTCCATGGGCACTAGAGAAGAATGTGTATTCTGTTCCTTTGGGATGGAATGTTCTGAATATATCTGTGATGTCCATCTGCTCCAGTGTGTCATTTAAGACCTTTATTTCCTTGTTGATCTTTTGCTTGGATGATCTGTCCATTTCAGTGAGGGGTGTGTTAAAGTCTCCTACTATTATTGTATTCTTGTCAATGTGTTTCTTTGATTTTGTTATTAATTGGTTTATATAGTTGGCTGCTCCCATGTTAGGGGCATAGATATTTAAAATTGTTAGATCTTCTTGTTGGACAGACCCTTTGAGTATGATGTAGTGTCCTTCCTCATCTCTTATTATAGTCTTTGGCTTAAAATCTAATTGATCTAATTGATATAAGGATTGCCATCCCAGCTTTCTTCTGATGTCCATTAGCATGGTAAATTGTTTTCCACCCCCTCACTTTCAATGTGGAGGTGTCTTCAGGTCTAAAATGTGTTTCTTGTAGGCAGCATATTGATGGGTTTTGTTTTTTTATCCATTCTGAAACCCTGTGTCTTTTGATTGGGGCATTTAGCCCATTTACGTTCAGGGTAACTATTGAGAGATATGAATTTGGTGCCACTGTATTGCCTGTAAGGTGACTGTTACTGTATATTGTCTCTGTTCCTTTCTGATAATACTTTTAGGGTCTGTCTTTGCTTAGAGGACCCCTCTCAATATTTCCTGTAGAGCTGGTTTGGTGTTTACAAATTCTTTCAGTTTTTGGTTGTCCTGGAAGCTTTTTATCTCTCCTTCTATTTTCAATGATAACCTAGCTGGATAAAGTATTCTTGGCTGAATGTTTTTCTCGTTGAGTGCTCTGAATATATCATGCCAGTTCTTTCTGGCTTGCCAGGTCTCTGTGGATAAGTCTGCTGCCAATCTAATATTTTTACCATTGTATGTTACAGACTTCTTGTCCCGTGCTGCTTTCAGGATTTTCTCTTTGTCGCTAAGACTTGTAAATGTTACTATTAGATGGCGGGGTGTGGACCAATTCCTATTGATTTTGAGGGGTGTTCTCTGCACCTCCTGGATTTTGATGCTTGTTCCCCTTGCTATTTTAGGGAAATTCTCTACAATAATCCTCTCCAGTATACCTTCTGCTCCTCTTTCTCTTTCTTCTTCTTCTGGAATCAATTATTCTAATGTTGTTTCGTCTTATGGTATCACTTATCTCTCGAATTCTCCCCTCGTGGTCCAGTAGTTTGTCTCTCTTTTGCTCAGCTTCTTTATTCTCTGTCATTTGGTCTCCTATATCACTAATTCTTTCTTCTGCCTCATTTATCCTAGCAGTAAGAGCCTCCATTTTTGATTGCATCTCATTAATAGCTTTTTTTATTTCAACTTGATTAGATTTTAGTTCTTTTATTTCTCCAGAAAGGGCTTTTATTTCTCCCGACAGCATTTCTCTAATATCTTCCATGCCTTTTTCCAGCCCGGCCAGAACCTTGAGAATCGTCGTCCTGAATTCCAGATCTGACATATTACCAATGACTGTATTGATTAGGTCCCTAGCCTTCAGTACTGCCTCCTGTTCTTTTTTTTGTGGTGAGTTTTTCCGCCTTTTTTGTTTTGTCCAGATAAGAATCCGCTGTTCTCCTTGTTAAGTGAACTTGGTCTTGGCTGGATTTCTTGTTGATCTTCTGGGGGAGGGTCCTGTTGTAGTGATTTTTAAGTGTCTCTGCCCCAGGCAGAATTGCACCACCCTTACCAGGGGCCGGGCTAAGCAATCCTCTCAGGTTCGCTTTCGGGAGCTTTTGTTCCCTCAACGCTTTCCTTTCCGTAGAGTTCCGGAGGACAGGAATTAAAATGGTGGCCTCCCAATCTCCGGCTCGGAGGAGCCGAAAGCTAGGGGCCCCAGTCTTCAGTGTGCCTTCAGAGAAAAGCGCTTAATCACTCCCGTCTCCCCAGCCTCCGGCCGTGCTTAGAGAAAATCGTGTGTAATCAGTTCCGTCTCACTGGCTTCTGGCTGTGCTCTGAGCTCACCCAGCCTGTGACCAAGCATCTCTGTCTCTGGCAGAGTCCCACCTGGAGTCTCCGAACCCCGTAGATCCCTGAGCTCTCCCAGGTCGGAGTCTCCCCGGATCTTGGGGGAACCCCTCGCACAGAGCACCGGCCCGTGTCACAGACCACGGCTCTAGGACACCCCGAGAGCTCACTCCTCGGCTCTGTCTCCGCAGCCGGGTTCCCCGCTCTAATACTTGTGAGCTCTGCGACACTCAGACACCCCCGATCCTTCTGTGACCCCGCGGGACCTGAGTCCACGCTGTCCCCACGAGGTCTTCACCCCAGTTTAGCCTCTGGAGCGATGTCCCTCCGTGGAGCAGACTTTTAAAAGTCCTGATTTTGTGCTCTGTTTTTCCGCCGCTTGCCGGGAGCCAGCCCCTCCCCCCGGGGTCTATCTTCCCGTGGCGTTGGATTCACTTCTCTCCTGGCCCTACCTTTTAGAAAGTGGTCGATTTTCTGTTTGTAGAATTGTTGTTTTTCTTTTTTTCGATCTCCTGTTGGATTCGTAGGTGTTCGGAATGGTTTGATAGGCTATCTAGCTTATCTCCTGCTGCCTGATGTCGTCTCAGCCTGCTACTTCTCCGCCATCTTGACTCCCTCCTCCTAAGCAATGATTTTTAAATGTACATTTGAATAAACTTGAATAGAATCTGAAAAATGAATGAGAAATCTAGGGAGGAAATATAGTAACTTAGAACCGGAATGCCAGAGCTGAGATGCCTGGGTTTAAGCCTTGGCTCTACCATTTTCTAGTAGGGTGACTGTGGAAATTTCCCTCCACAAGGTTCTTAATAATAGTGTCTACCTCATCATGTCAGTGGGAGAGCCCAATGAATGATCGGCTGTTACCTGAGACACAGACACTGTACGGGGTTGGGGAGGGGGTGGCAGTCAACACGTAGGACTTCTACAGCTCTGGTAGAAACTGGATTATAACTGAGTCTCATCCAAAGTCTCAGCCAACTGACCGGGAGCTCCGAAGCTGGTAGAACCTTTCAGAGTATCCAGAGCTGGGGTAGAGGGGCTGGATCTCTATACCCTGAGATGGATCAGTTGTTGGGTACAGGCTGCCCCTGGGAAGACAGGGGGCTCAGGGACAGCGGCTTTCTTTAGCCAAGAGCAACTCCCTGAGAGGGGCTGCTGATGGCAGCTTTCTGCAGGCAAATGCCCAGCAGCAGGCGGAGTGAAGTCCTTCACTCTGGAACAGAGAACAGGAGAAGACAACGGGGCATCTACCACGATCCACCCACCGAGGCTAATTTTACATAGGCATGGAATGCATAATAGAAGTGATCACTGCATGATCATTTCAAGTATTTAGGTCACTTCCTCACTTTCAAAGCACAAACAGAAATCAATACATAATCAGAAAATACAGAATCACAGAAGCTAGGAAGCATTTTTGGGTTTATCTCCTCCGATCGTGTTATTTACAGATAAAGCAAATTGAAGAATCAAGAGGTTTAATCATGCCCTAGGTCATGGCATGAGTCTAGATTAAATTCAGGTCACTGGACTTCAAATTCAGTGCCCCTGCCCCCATATCACAATAAAGTACATTGTAACAGCCATGGCTAATAGATTTCATCTTTCATGCCAACTGTAATGACCTGGTAGTGGCTGCTGACAGGAATGTGTTGGGAAGGATGTTTAAACTAAAGCCTCAGAAGAACCATCTTACTAGAGACCTAGTCTGGGATCTATAGTGTCCTTGACCTAGAGATGAACATGAAAATGGCAAGCAAATTAAAAATGAGATTTACAGGGAAAAGCAGACTTTATCCTAAAAGAGAAAAAGCCACACTTGGTTTATTTATAGCTTTAAGGTCTCTAGCTGGATTTATTTACCCTGAAGATGCTTCCTTGAGTTATTTTTCCTCCTTCCGCATTTGCAAAGGGAGGGTGTTGGGCCACCAAGTTCTGAAGGCTCCTTTCAGGTATCCCTTGAGGGCATCCAGAAATCTCGGTTGATGAGATGGCTGCTCTGGTTTGTCTCTTGGGACCACCAAGAAGGCTACAGGCATTTCCAGCTCACCTTTCATGACTGCATGAAGGTGAGACACATCCTCATTCCTCAGAGTGGTAAGAGGCTAGGGCTCCAGAGTCAAAGTTGATGGGAATTCAATTTTAATAAAAAATATTTTTTTATCATAGTACAATGCGCCTACCATGCAAGTCAGCATTTTAACTGTTTTTAAGTGTACAACTCAATGGCAAAAGAGCACATTCACAATGTTGCTCAATTTTCACTGCTTGTATAGAAGGGTTTCATCAGCCTATGCTGGAACTCTGGACCCATTAAACATTGACCTCTCCTGCCTTCCTCCCCTCTGTCCCTGGTAACCTCTGTTCTACTTCCTGTCTCCATGCATTTACCTGTTATAGGTACCTTATTTAGGTGGACTCGTACAATGTTTATACTTTAGTGCCTGGCTTATTTCCCTTATGATGATGTTTTCAAGGTCCACCCAAGTTACCACCTGTATAAGTAGTTCTTTTTCCGAGCCAAATGCCATCCTACTGTATGTATATATCACATTGTTTATTTTGTTTGGAGTAAATAATGTCACCATGGGGAATAATATGTTTGGCACTCAGTTCATGCCTAAAACCTTAGAATCATGACGTCATTGGAGATCCACCTTTTGTTCATGGTAGAGGTGAAGAAACAACAACCCAGAAAGACCAACACCCTCGCACCCCCAGCCCCACTCATGGCAGCCTCAACAGGGGGCACAAATACCATGGGGTGGAAAATGTGAGTTTCCTCCTCAGCAGACTCATGGTGAAATGAACATACCACTTTCTACAGTCTTTGTTCAGTTTATTTGTGGCAGATAAGGGGAGTACGATTTTAAAATACTATGACTTCCTCTAATAGCTATCCAGTACTCGTTAAAGCAAGTGGTCCAGTTATCTATTGTTCTATAATAAACTCTACTAAGTTTAGCAGCTCACAAATTGTTATGCTCACAAATTGTTTGGGTCTGGAATTTAGACAGAGTGGGGACTGTCTGTCTGTGCCTCAGCCAGAGAGATTCTCGTAGCTGGGAGCAGCCTGAACAGCCGGCCGCTAGAATCATCTGGAATGACTTTACTCATGCCTGATGCCTGGGCTGGATTGCCTCAAAGGTGGGCTCGGCTTAGACTGGTCATGAAGTGTGTCTAAACCTGACTTCTTGTGGGTCTTGAGCCTCCTCTCTGCCTGGTGGAACCAGGGCAAGTAGCTCAAGGCTCTAAAAATGAGTATTCTGTTCAATGAGGCAGAAACAGCATGACTTGTTATGACCTAGCCTTGGCAAGCCTGTGTCCCTTTCACTGTACTCTACTGGTCAAAGAAGTACAAGCCAGTTTACTTTCACGGAAGGGGCATAAACCCCACCTTTCATGGGGAAAGTGTCAAAGAATGTGTGGCTTTGATTTAAAACAGCTGCACCCAGTGAATACTGCCCCCTTCAAAATGGACACTGACCAAATGCTGTCTCCTTCAATGCGGTCCGAGCGGGATACCATGTGGCTCTCCCAAGGCTGCCATCCCTGCTTATGGCTTTCGAGGATGCCCTTATGGATACATCTCAGCTCTACTAAATATCCCTTGACTTACTGGTGGTGGTGAGTCTTTAAAGGTAGATTGGATCTGGGGGAAACCAAGGGATGAAAGTGGATGGATAACGGAACATTTATCAAGCATTTTAGTGGACTACCAGTCTGTGCAGGGCACTAGGGAGAGAGACTTGTCAATATAGTTTAATTTTTAGTTAAAAAAAAAATGACTGAATTTGAAGTGTGACCAAAGACCTAATCATATTGATTGGCCTTTAGGTCTAGCTATTACCTGTGAAGGTCCAAAAGGGACACATGAAGCACTGTTTCTATCTGGGGCAATAGTTCCCCCCACTCCCCACATCGTCAAAGGAAAGCCATTACTCAGATAGGGAAATTCTTCTGTGTTTGGTAAAAATATCATTTCCCATGATTTTTTAAAGTCATTATTTCAAGGAGGACTCCTTGAAATATGACTCTGTGTGTTCCCTTCTGAATCCACCCAGGTGCTGGAGCTGTGTGAGGGAAAAAAGGAGTTCACCCTCTACTCAGGCCAGTCACACCAGATCAGTTTGGTCATACGCCGACTGAGGCACAGGCCTCCCGAACATGGCCTTGGGCTTTCATGTTTTAGATATGAATGTCGTCAGGGAAGCCTTAAGCACAGAAAGCAGGATTTCCACAGACCTTGCCTCTGGTGGCCTTGCCTCCTGTCTATTTGGAGCTTTGTCCTGGAGAGCTGTTAGGTCACCACAGCAACTGGCAGGCCTCTGGGAAATGTTCCCAGCCTCTCCCATGAATACACAGACAACTTGTGCCTGTAGCTTCTGATCTGTCTACATAAGCCCTGAGTAGAAATTTAGTGGTGTTCCGGTGGAAGAAGGTAATTTCTACCTCACCAACTAAGTGACCGCTCAGAGGCCAGCTCAGTAAGCTGAGCATAGAGGGATGGTAAATCCTACACCTGCCCCCACAAAAGTGTCTGCAATATTTGTGTGTGTGTGTTTAAGAGAGCGCAAATTCTCTCATATTTTATATCTGACTTGCCCAAAGACCCACCTCTGTGAAGGGACTTTTTAATTTGGATATCTCTTCAACGACATCTACTAGGGCCCCTATCTCTCTCTCTCTGTTAAAGGTCGTACAGTGGCCCAACTAGTGTTCTGGGTATTAGTCCTAAATAAAATAGAGGTCAAGGAAAAACAAATAAGTGGAAGAATCAAGATGTGTGTTTTTCTAAGATAGTGATCTGGCAAGCACTTTAGCCTGAGCCCTTGACCTCTCTGGGTGCTTCTAGAAAAAGATGTATTCCTGTGATAAGAGCATTGGGCTAAGAATTAGAGTCCTGGCCTTCCTTTATGGCCTGGCATTCTCATCTGAACCTCAAGACACACCAAGGCTCATAACACTGACTGCACAATGTTGCTTTAGAAGTCTTTTATGAGGGTGCATGGTGGCTCCATTGGTTAAGCATTTGCGTTCAGCTCAGGTCATGATCCTAGGGTCCTGGGGTCAGCCCAGGGATCCGGCTCCCTGCTCAGCAGGGAGTCTTCTCTTCCCCTCTGCCCACCCCTCCCTCCCTACTTGTGCCTTCTCTCTCAAATTAATAAACAACATCTTTTTTTAAAATGCAAAAATAAATGTCTTTTATAATATTTGATTCATTCTACAGGTATTTTAAAAAACTTTGAAGGGTGGGGGATGAGGGAAATAGGTGATGGGGATTAAGGAGTGTACCTGTCATCATGAGCACATGATGTATGGCCGTACTGAATCACTATACACCTGAAAATAATGTAATGCTTGTGTTAACTATACTGAAATTATAGTAAAATCTCTTAAGATTATTCTTTAAGGGGTGCCTGGGTGGCTCAGTGGTTTAAAGCCTCTGCCTTCGGCTCAGGTCATGATCCCAGGGTCCTGGGATTGAGCCCCGCATCTGGTTTTCTGCGGGGAGCCTGCTTCCCCCTCCCCTCTGTCTGCCTCTCTGCCTACTTGTGATCTCTGTCTGTCAAATAAATAAATAAATCTTAAAAAATTATTCATTTTAAGGACAGTATTAGAAATTTTTAAAAAGATTTTATTTATTTATTTGGCAGAGAGAGATCACAGGTAGGCAGAGAGGCAGGCAGAGGGGGGGGGGGAGCAGGCTCCCCGCTGAGCAGAGAGCCCGATGCAGGACTTGATCCCAGGACCCCGAGATCACAACCCGAGCTGAAGGCAGCGGCTCAACCCACTTAGCCACCCAGGCGCCCTAGAAATTTTTTTAAATTAAGTTTACTTATTATGCAATGTTCTCATGTACATTTTTCCTGTAAGGAGAGGCAAGGTGAAGCATATAGATCATTTGACCTGAGTTCAACCATTGGCTCCCAGAAGGATCAGTTGTGTGCACTTTGGCAAATTAACTCTTCAGAGCTTTTGATCCTCTTATTCCTATAAAACAGCTTTAATTGCAGTTACACAAGGCTGTAATCTTAAGGATTCCAGACAATGCTTCACCACTAACAAATCTGGGGACCTTAGGTCAGCCATTTAACTTTTGGTACTTTAGTTTCTCAACCTGTAGAAGAGGAAGTAACACCTACACTACCCATATTCCACAAGGATATTAGTAAATATAATTAAGTAGGAGACCAAGTAATAGACCAAGTAGACCAAGTTAGTAGTAGACCAAGTAGAGACCAAGTAGGAGACCAAGTAGTAGCTCTGAAGACCAAGTAGAAGGCACCCTCTATTAAGGGAGTCTTAACACTGCCAGGCTAGCATATAACACGAGACCACTTGCTCTCTGACAGTCCCAGGGGCTCAGGTCGCCACTGCCCCTCCCCCACTTCCTCAGCACCTATACCCTATCCTCACTCCCAGCTGCCTGCTCTGCCTCCTATTTCACTAAGAATATTGGGGTGCTCAGAAAATGACATCCACCACCCGAGCTCTCCCCCATAGCACCTGAACCCATGTGCTGTTACTGTCCATGCTCTATCTCTAACCAGCTTCTAGTTTCATTGATGCTACCTCCCCCCTATATTTGTCCATTTTCTATTTTGATTTCTACTCTAATTTGAAGTATTTCTTCTTTCTACTTAGTTTGGATTTATTTGCTCTTCTTTGTCTAACTTCATAAGGTAGAAGCTTACATAGTTTTCTGACCTTTCTTCTTTTCTAATATAAGCATTAAAATCATACATTTCCTTCTAAATACTACTTTATCTGCATCTCACAACTTTAAGTACCTAGTGTTTTTATTATCATTCAGCTCAAAATATTTAAAAAATTTCTCTGTGATTCTTTTTTTCTTTAACCCTTGGGTTATTTAGAAATGAGTTGTATGATTCCCAAATATTTAGGGATGCTCCATATATTTTTTCATTACCAATTTCTAATTTATTTTTTTTAAGATTTTATTTATTTATTAGAGAGAGAGAGAGAGCGAGAGTGAGCGAGCGCACAGGCAAACAGAGAGGCAGGCAGAGGCAGAGGGAGAAGCAGGCTCCCTGCCGAGCACGGAGCCCAATGTGGGACTCGATCCCAGGATGCTGGGATCATGACCTGAGCCAAAGGCAGCCGCTTAACCAACTGAGCCACCCAGGCATCCCACTAATTTCTAATTTAAACCCAGAGATGTAGTTAGAGAATATATTCTGTATGATTTTAATCCTTTTAAATTTATTGAGATGGGTTTTATGGCCCAGAATATGGTACCTAGTAAATAATCCATGTACACTTGAAAATAATATCTTTTCTGCTGTTACTGGGAATATTAGTCTATAAATGCCAATTGAGACAAATTGGTTGATAGCATTTTTCAAATCTATGTCCTGATCTTATGTCTAATTGTAATAAGGTTATCAAGGAAGGAATGTTGGAATCTTTGACTATAACTGAGGATATGTTTACCTTTTCATTTCCATCAGGTTTTGCTTCATGTGTTTTGAAACTCTGTTATTATATATCTATGCATGTAGGATTATGTATTGTCTTCTTGATAATCTGGCTTATTTATTATTGGAGATATTTCTCTTATTCTTAGCAGTATTCTTTATCCCAGAGATGTCTGTCCTAAGGCCATCAGTAGAGGAGTGTGGAAGTTTCGGGCCCTGAGTGAGGATTTGTTTCTTTATCTTTTCAATTCCATCAGGGTTTGCTTCATGTATTTTGCAACTGTGTTATCAGATGTCTTTGTATTTAGAATTATGTATTGTTTTCTTTATAAATTAGTTTATTTATCACTTGGAGATATTTTCCTTATTCTTAGCAATACTCTTTATCCCAAAACCTCCTTTGTAGGATATTTATATATTTATATTTATTTTTAATATATTTATATATTAAAATATTAAATATTAAACATTTAATTAATTTAATTATTTAAGATTAAATTTAAATTAAATTTAAATTAAATTAAATTAATTAAAATTAATTTAATATTAATAAAATGTTAAATATTAAATATATTCATATATTTATATTTATATTTATATATATAGTTATATATTTATATAACCACTTTAACTTTTCTATGATTAGCCCTTTCTCACTATGTCCTTTTGTACCCTTTTACTTTTCACTTGTTTATATCTGTATATTTAAAATGCATTTCTTATAGATAGCAGATAGCTGGATCTTGCTCTTCTATCTCTGTCTTTTTAATGGAGTACTCAGGCCATTTACATTTAATATAGTTATCAGTATGACTGAGTTGGAATCTATCATCTTCATATTTGGTTTCTATTTGTTCCAACTGATCTTTGTTTTCCTTCTTCCAGATTTAGAGTATTTTTTTACTATTTTATCTTCTTTATTGACAATTACTTATACTTGCTTGGGTTTTCTGAACTGCTTATTCTAGGGTTTACAATAGTATTATGCCATTTCATGTATAATGAAAGAAATTTCTCTGCTCTAATCTTGAAATAATCAAGATTATTGATTATTAAAAATCAATGAGATAGAAACTAGAGATACAGTAGAACAAATCAATGAAACTAGAAGCTGGTTTTTTGAAAGAATCAATAAGATCGATAAACCACTGGCCAAAATAATCCAAAAGAAAAGAGAGAAGACCCAAATTAATAAAATTATGAATGAAAAAGGAAAGATCACAACTAACACCAAGGAAATAGAAACACTCATCAAAAATATTATCAACAGTTATATGCCAATAAGTTAAGCAACCTAGATGAAATGGATGCATTCCTGGAAATCTATAAAATTCCAAAACTGAATCAGGAAAAAATTGACAACCTGAATAGACCACTATCTAGTAACGAGATTGAAGCAGTGATCAAAAACCTCCCAAAAAACAAGAGCCCAGGACCTGACAGATTCCCTGAGGAATTCCACCAAACTTTCATAGAAGAAATAATACCTATTCTCCTGAAGCTGTTTCAAAAAATTGAAGCAGAAGGAAAACTTCCAGACTCTTTTTATGAAACCAGCATTACCCTGAACCCCAAACCAGGCAAAGACCCCACCAAAAAGGAGAATTTCAGACCAATATCCCTGATGAATATGGATGCTAAGATTCTCAACAAGATCCTAGCTAATAGGATCCAACAGTACATTAAAAAGATTATCCACCATGACAAGGTGGGATTTATCCTTGGGTTGCAAGGGTGGTTCAACATTCGCAAATCAATCAATGTGATAGAACAAATCAAAAAGGAAGAGAGAAGAACCACATGGTCCTCTCAATTGATACAGAAAAAGCATTTGACAAAATCCAGCATCCATTCCTGATTAAAATGCTTCAAAGTTTAGGGATAGAGGAAACATTCCTCAATTTCATAAAATCTATCTATGAAAAACCCACAGCGAATATCATCCTCAATGGGAAAAAGCTGACAGCCTTCCCTTTGAGATCAGGAACACGAGAAGGATGCCCACCCTCACCACTCCTGTTCAACATAGTATTAGAAGTCCTAGCAACAGCAATCAAACAACAAAGAGAAATAAAAGGTATTCAAATTGGCGATGAAGAAGTCAAACTCTCTCTTCTCAGATGACATGATACTTTATATGGAATATCCAAAAGACTCCACCCCCAAACTACTAGAACTCATACAGCAATTCAGTAATGTGGCAGGATACAAAATCAATGTACAGAAATCAGTTGTTTTCTTATACACTAACAATGAAAATATAGAAAGGGAAATTAGAGAATCGATTCCATTTACTATAGCACCAAGAACCATAAGATACCTGGGAATAAACCTAACCAAAGAGGTAAAGGATCTGTACTTGAGGAGCTACAGAACACTCATGAAAGAAATTGAAGAAGACACAAAAAGATGGAAGACCATCCCATGCTCATGGATCAGAAGAATAAACATTGCTAAAATATCTATACTGCCTACCTAGAGCAATCTATACTTTCAATGCCATTCTGATCAAAATTCCACCAGCATTTTTCAAAGAGCTAGAGCAAGCAATCCTAAAATTTGTATGGAATCAGAAGAGACCCTGAATTGCTAAGGAAATATTGAAAAAGAAAAACAAAACTGGGGGCATCACGTTGCCTGATTTCAAGCTTTACTACAAAGCTGTAATCACCAAGACAGCATAGTACTGACATAAAAACAAACACAAAGACCAGTGGAACAGAGTAGAGTGCCCAGATATGGACCCTCAACTCTATGGTCAAATAATCTTTGACAAAGCAGGGAAAAAAAAACAGTGGAAAAAAGACAGTCTCTTCAAATAAATGGTGCTGAGAAAATTGGACAGCTATGCGTAGAAGAATGAAACTGGAACATTCTCTTACACCATACACAAAGATAAACTCAAAATGGATAAAAGACCTCAATGTGAGGCAGGAATCCATCAGAATCCTAGAGGAGAACACAGGCAGTAACCTCTTCGACATCAGCCACAGCAACTTCTTTCAAGATATGTCTCCAAAGGTAAAGGAAACAAAAGTGAAAATGAATTTTTGGGACTTCATCAAGATCAAAAGCATCTGCACAGCAAAGGAAACAGTCAACCTACGGAATGGGAGAAGATATTCGCAAATGACAATACAAAGGGCTGGTCTCCAGGATCTATAAAGAACTCCTCAAATGCAACACACACAAAACAGATAATCATGTCAAAAAAATGGGCAGAAGACATGAACAGACACTTCTCCAATGAAGACATACAAATGGCTAACAGAAACATGAAAAAATGTTCATCATCACTAGCCATCAGGGATATTCAAATCAAAACCACATTGAGATACCACCTTACACCAGTTAGAATGGCCAAAATTAACAAGACAGTAAACAATGTGTGTTGGAGAGGATGTGGAGAAAGGGGAACGCTCTTCCACTGTGGTGGGAATGCAAGTTGGTGCAGCCACTTTGGAAAACAGTGTGGAGATCCCTTAAGAAATTAAAAATAGAGCTTCCCTTATGAGCCTACAATTGCACTACTGGGTATTTACCCCAAAGATACAGATATAGTGAAAAGAAGGGCCATCCGTACCCCAATGTTCATAGCAGCAATGGCCACGGTCACCAAACTGTGGAAAGAACCAAGATGCCCTTCAACGGACGAATGGATAAGGAAGATGTGGTCCATATATACTATGGAGTATTATGCCTCCATCAGAAAGGATGAATACCCAACTTCTGTATCAACGTGGACAGGACTGGAAGAGATTATGCTGAGTGAAATAAGTCAAGCAGAGTGTCAATTATCATATGGTTTTGCTTATTTGTGGAGCATAAGAAATAACATGGAGGACATGAGGAAATGTAGAGGAGAAGTGAGTTGGGGGAAACCGGAGGGGGAGATGAACCGTGAGAGACTGTGGACTCTGAAAAACAATCTGAGGGTTTTGGAGGGGTGGGGGGTGGGAGGTTGGGTGAGCCTGGTGATGGGTATTATGGAGGGCATGTATTGCATGGAGCACTGGGTGTGGTGCATAAACAATGAATTCTGGAACACTGAAAAGAAATTTAAAAAATAAAAAATTTTAAAAAGCAGAGAAAGTCAATTATCATATGGCTTCACTTACTTGTGGAACATAAGGAATAACATGGAGGACATTAGGAGAAGGAAAGGAAAAGTGAAGGGGGGGATTGGAGGGGGAGACGAACCATGAGAGACTGTGGACTCCGAGAAACAATCTGAGGGTTTTAGAGGGTAGGGGGTGGGGGGATGGGTGAGCCTGGTGATGGGTATTAAGGAGGGCACGTACTGTACGGAGCACTGGGTGTTATACGTAAACAATGAATCTTGGAACACTGCATCAAAAACTAATGATATATTTTATGGTGACTAACATAACAAGAAATATTATTTTAAAAAGATTAAAATCACCATTTATACATGTAACAACACCATAGTTTATATTAGACTATATTAATTCTGTGCCTTTTTTGCCAAAATTTAATAACTTTGATTTAATGAGAAAAAACATATCAGGCGATTTCAAGTTAAGGGATGATTTGTAAAATACCTGGCCAGTCCTCCTTAAGAGTATGAAGGCAAGGAAAGACTGAGAAATTGGCACAGAATAGAGAAGACTAAGAAGAATAGCAAAACTAAATGTGATGTGGGATCCTGCCTTGGATCATACAGCAGAAGAAGGAAAAACCAGAGGTAATCCAAGCAAGGTCTGTGGTATAATTTATATATTATATCAATATTAACATATTTATTTTGGTCATCTACTATAGTGTGTAAGATGTTAACATAAGAAAACAATATGTTAGACTGCTTGATATAGTCACACAGTCACTGAGGCTCTGTTTCTTTTTTACCCCCAATTTAATTAATTAATTAATTAACCCATCTGTGCTCCTGTTTGGATGGTTTCTATTACTATGTCTTCAAGTTAATTAATCTTTCCTTTTATATAGTCTAATTTGCTACAAAGCCCATTCAGTGAACTTGTCATTCAAAATATTGTATATTTTTAACTCTAGAAAGTATAGTTCTATTTTTAAAAAGATTTTATTTATTTATTTCACAGATAGAGACACAGGAAGAGAGGGAACAGAAGGAGGGGGACTGGGAGAGGGAGAAGCAGGCTTCCTGCTGAGCAGGGAGTCCCATGCAGGGCTCAGTCCCAGGACCCTGGGATCATGACCTAAGCTGAAGGCAGATGCTTAATGACTGAGCCACCCAAGTGCCCCGCTATAGTTCTTTTTAAAAAATATCTATTTCTCTCACCATATTAATATTTTTCTTTAAATCTTGATCTTTTATAGTAGCTATTTTAATGTTCTTGTCTGCCAATTCCATCATTTCTGCCATTTTTCAGTCCTGATTATATCAAGTTATTTTTCCCATGGTTATGGGTCACAACATTCTACTTCTTTACCTGCCCAGTAATTTTTGATTGGGTTTTGTGTTGAGAGTATGGGTTTTGTGTTTAGAATATAGATTTTGTTGTCTTTTAAGAAATAGTGTTGGAGTTTATTGTGACAGTCAGTTACCTGTTTGATCCTTTTATGTCATGCATTTAAGATCTGCAAGAACAAGTCTAGAGAGCTTTCATTTAGGCGTGTTAGTGACTGAGGCTTGCTAGTTGACCCTTACTATTAAGGTACGACCCTTTCTGAGGACTCTGTTGAATGCTCTGAGTGTTCATTGAGGGCTCACCACTCTAACTAGCCGGGATTCAAACATTTCCTGTACAAATGCTGAGAATTCTTCAATTCATCATTCCCTCATAGTTATTCTTTGTCCAGGATTGTGGAGGTCCTTAGATAATAGCCTATACGGCTCTATGTGATCCGTTCCCATTACCTCCCTGACTTCATCCCCTGTCACTGATATCCTCCTCACACCCCTCTCTCCAGTCACACTGGTCTTACTGTCCCTAGAACATGCCCCTCCTTGTTACGGTGTTAAGTTCTACTGGGCAGGGATCTTTGTATGCTTTGTTTTCTGTTGTGTCCCATACACAACAGAGCCTGCTATAATACTAGATTCTGCAATAAATACCTGTTGAATGAAGGATCACAGAATTAGCAGGCACGCCCTAAAGAGAACGAAAGAAGGTGAACTTCCTCATCTCTTTGACTCCAGAAAAGAGGTGGGCGAACTACACCCTGCTGACCAAAATCAAACCCACTACCTGTTTTTGTAAATAAAGGTTCATTTTAACCATGGCCAAGCCCATCTTTTCACATGCTATCTGTGGCTGCTTTCCCACACACGTTACAGCAGAAGAGTTGAGTAGTTGCCTCAGAAAATGATCCACGGATATTTACTATCTTTCATGGGAAAATTTTGCTGATCCTCCATCTAGAATTCAGAAAGGAAGAACTCAGCTAGTCCCTGTTGCTCCATGAAACTCCAGCCACCAAACCCAAAGAATGCAACACATTCAAGGTTTGGGCAGGGGAGCCAGTCCCTCAGGACCATGCAAAGATGCAACCACCTCACTCTGGGGAAGAGTTAGCCTAAAAATGCTTTCGTCCCATGCTTGGGGGGTGTTCTGCCCATGGAGGCAGCCAAAAGTAGCTGTGTCTGCCCACACACATCACCAATGGGAAGATGAAGGAAGTGGGCTCTATTTTTTACATCTACATCAATTAATCTCTCAAGAGTTGAAAAATTTCCCCTAATTGCCTATTCTTAACCATGTTACCACGGAAGGGTCATTTGTATCATATTCTGTGACCAAATGACGCATTCTAGTTCCTTAAAATAGAGTCAGCTCTCATCTATCTTCTAGACAAGGCTTCTCAGAACCCTGACTGGTGCTGTGGGTGAGCTGGGGTGGCTCAGCAGGTGCTTCTGCAGGATCTTAAAAACTTGGGCTTGAAAGAGGTGAGGGGTGGGCTGTGGGTTCTCCTTCAAAATGAGCCTGCAGTGGGCAAGCAGGCCTTGGCTGGAGGGTTTCCCTAGGAAGTCTTTATGGCGCTCAGGATGCCTTGGGGTTGGGACTTGCTTTGGACCTGTCTCAAATCCCAGCCTCCCTAGGGATTCCTTGGAATTGGAAGGACTCTGTATCATGGAGCCAACTGAGAGTCTTGCAGATTTATATGTCTGGTACTGGCTGGAATCAGACCAGATTTGGTGACCCTGAACCCATGAAATGTGGAATTCTGCTGTCTTTGCTCTAGTCATTGAGGCAAAATACTCCAGTTCTCAGGCAGAACTCACCCTCTGGTGAAGTCTCCCTCCTCCTGGGAAGCTCACCTCCTCCCCACCCCCCCAGAGGTGACCACTGCAGTAGGACTCAATAGGAGGATGTTTTAAGGAACTCTGGCCTCTCCTGAAAATACCTCCAGTGCACTCCAGTGCCCCCCACAGGTACATCTCATCCAGCCCAGGTACCAGAACCTTCTCTGGAGAAACACAGAAAGGTTCCCTATGGGAGAATATGAACCATTTCCTGGTAAGTACTGCTATGAATAACAATGGCAATATCCAGCCCCTTCCTTACTTCCCACGGGGGTCCCAGGCTCCTGTGCCTCTGGGGTCTGGGGAACTCTGCGGTCTGGGGTCAGGGCCACTCATCGGTCTGGCTTCTGCTGGCTGTGAGCGAGCAGGGAATACACTCACGTTCTGGGAGAGGAGTGCTGTGGGGTGCTTGTTTCCACATCAGCCTCTCCACCAGCAACCAGCCTGGGAATAGCGGGGAGCCCCTGAGACTCGCCTCATTACCCTAAGTGCTACTTTCTTCAGAAAGCCAGAGCCTGAGGAATGTACGTTCCTCTAATTGAGGAGGCTTGTACCTACTGAGTCCACTTGAGTTTCAAAACACACTCCCTCTTCCTTCCAGTCACGGGAGAGTTCCTCTGTCCCCTGAAAGTGAGCTGAGGGCGAGCGCAGGTTGCCTCTTTTTCTCCTACCACACAGGACTTTCTGCTCCTATCTGGTGCTTCCTCACAGCTCCCCAGGCTCCCCTGCATCCCAGGCTGACTCACAGGACACTTTTGACCAAGTCAGACTGCCCTCCTGGGTCTGGCCCCCATCCGAGGTCTCTCCCTGCACGGCTGCGGGTGCTGCCAGTCTCCTCCAGGACGAGCCCGCAAACTGAACTATGTGCTGTTGTCCCTTGATGCAGGCGAAGGCAAGGACAGGACACAGCCACCTTGAACTACAGAGAAGAGGAGGGACCCCCAACCCCTCATTCCCTCATCCCAGATGGAGCGTGGTTATCCATTCCCACACACAGGAGAAGTTACTAGAATCTTGGTACCTTTGAGCTGGAAGAAACCTGACTTTCTACGGATGAGGAGACCAAAGCCCACAGCTCAGGTCAAAGGGCTGAACTTGACCTCTTGACTCTTAATCTATACTCTTTCCACTGCATTAAGCTGCCTCCAACTTTTCATTTATAATCAGTTAATCTCTTCATTTTAAATTCTGCAGGCTCATAGAGTACCCCAAAATGATAAGAGGGAGCAAAGCTTCTGAGCGGCGCTCCAGAAGAGGAGCGGCTAAGAAAGGGGCAAGATGGATTTCTCCCCAGCCAGGGCCAACAGTCAGAAGCTTTTCCCAGAGCCACCATCTCTGAGCCTGGCCTTCTTGCTGAGCCCCCTAACATCCACTGCCCTAACCCACAGTGCTGGTGGTCCATCCTGTTCGCCCGGCAGGAAGTGGGGCTTCATGGCTGGGCCAGAAAATGACTTTAGTGTTAAGAACTTCTTAATGATGTCCCATGCCTGCTTCCTGGGGAATTACTGCTGGCCTTCGGGTTTTGACAATGTTTGCGGTTCCTTATTCCTTGTCTGACATGTGACTGTGACCTTTCATTTACCTGGCAGCTTGTCTCCTAGAGGCCCGATGACCCAGCCATAGGCATGTTTGACCTGCTCACCCCTCTGATCTTCTGTATGTGTCAGCCTCCCTCTCTGAGGGGGTGGGATAGTTCTTGGAGGAGGTGGGATAGTTCTGTATATTGGCTGGGCAGGGGGATGGTTACAGGAGTCTGTGCATGGGACAAAATGGCCGCCATGGTATCAATGTCAGTTTCCTGCTCCTGACCTTGTACTCTAATTAGACGTAAATAGTAAGATGTAACCACCAGAGGAAACTGGCTGGAGGGTCCAAAGGACTACTCGGCCCATTATCTTCACAACTTTCTGCAACCGTAATTATGTCAAAATGCAAAGTCTGTTCACATATGTATTGACACATGCACACACATGCACACACATATATGATCCCCACAGTAACATGAATGAATCCCAAGTACATTATGCTAAGTGAAGGCAGGCAGGCACACAAGGCTGCCTTCTGGACGATTTCATGGGTGTGACATTCCAGAAAAGACAAAACTTAGGGATGGAGGACAGACTGGTGGTTTCCGGGGATTATATGAGAGGCTTCCACGACCCCAAGATCACTGTCCAGGCCAAAATCAAGAGTCGGATGTACAACCAACTGAGCCACCCAGGCCCACAATCTCACTTCCATTCCAAAAACTACTGTGGTTACTTTTGTGTAAATTACACATTTGGTTTTCACAACTGAAACACCAGATGCAACACTCTTCAAAGGGGGAAACCATTCCCTGAGATCATATGATTAAGTACAGGCTGAATTTTACATTTAATCTCTTCCGTGTTTTAGATTACAGTGGTACAAATGAGAAGCTTCAATGGCATTTTGTTTAGTGACCCACCAAGCCCAAAACAAAGCCGGGTGGTTACCAAGGGCGGAATGATTATACCATGGAATTAAAGTCTGGATGGATTATGGGAACATGAGACCAAACATGACACCAAAATAGGGTTTTAGCCAAAATAGAAGGAAGGAAGGAAGGAAGGAAGGAAGGAAGGAAGGAAGGAAGGAAGGAAGGAGAAGGAAGAAAAAGCTCAGGAATCCATTCATTCTCTGTTTTCCTTCAAACGTTCTCAACCAGCTCTCACAGTGGCTCAGGTGCATTGTGCTCCCTAGATTCTAGCCTCAATTCTTGGACTGGGTTGGAGTTTTGGAATGTGATAATGTTTGCTCTCCACCCCGCTCTACCCTATCCCACTCTGGAGAGCCTCTTTGAGCAGGTTTATTTATTAACTCTCTAACTTCTGTTGAATGCTTTCTCACCTGGATGTACCAACAATAGGCTAAGACCAGAATTTCTGCAACCTGTAAGCCGATATGGGGGGTGCCAGGTGAAGAGCAGGTCGCGCTTTGAACGTCAAGTTGCCGCTCTCTTGCTAAGTATTTTCTTTCTGTTATTTTTGGCTTGGTTCCGCACCAGAAAGTTTAAACTCTGAAGTTGTAAACATACAGCCCTTAAGAAACATCAGCTCATCTTCTCACAGCCACTTACTGGTTCAATCGGCTTTTTGTAGTTCTCAGTTTCTTTCTCAGCATCCCTGCCTATAAACATTCCACACTGAAATTCCAGGTACCAGCAGGTGTTTAACCATCCGTAAAGTTGGAATCTCGATCCAGCCTGGGCCTTCTCCCACCTCCAGGGGCTGGGGGGGAGCTGCTTCAGCACCCTCCGTCTGGGTCTATTGCGGGGCGAATGCCAAGATTCCCTTCCCACTTAAAGATGGAACTTTCTGACTCTGAGCTTCAAGTGCATCAAACAGTGTTGGCTGGAATCATGCTATAAAGCAGTTATCACCTGGTTTTATTTACTAGTTCAGAGAGGCATATCACATGGGCCTTGGGTGTTCCTTTGTATTTTTTACCTTAATTTTTATTAAAGTAACACCACATGAATTTTAAGCAGCCAAACAGTCCTGCAGCTCTCCTCTAGAAGAACCGCTTTTACCCTCCTAAGCTGGTGTATTTTTGTACTGACCTCTCCATCTCTAAATAAAATGCTCATGGATATGCACGATACTCGACTGCAAGATAAGACTACAGGGCTCTGGGACATGCCATGCCAAAAAGCCTGCTTGGGTATATTGACTATATTGACTATTTTGAGCTGTGTAGGGAAATGCAGGGAGAGGCTTTCTCCGAACTCCCCTCATCTGTCCAACGACAGATCTTGCAAAAGAAACCCTTCGGTCATAAATCCCAACCCAGGAGCATCATCAGAGAGAACTGAGTCTTGTTACAAAGGGGGGCCTAGAAGTCAACCACACAGCCAGACACACTTCACACTTTGTCACAAATGATCAACATCTCCCATCTCTTCTTTCAAGGGCCCACTGATCTTTCCTAAAAATAATTTCCTCTCCCCTAAGAGGCCCACCTTCCCCTCCCCTTTCCCTATGAAGATGGCATTTAAGTTGGAATTCTTTGCCAATGCGGGGCTCCACCCCAGGACCCTGGGATTGTGACCTGAGCTGAAGGCTCAGATGCTTAAGCAAATGAGCCACCAGGTGCCCCTTAAGTTGGAATTCTTAAGCCATTGTGGGAGTTACTCATTTGTCTTTGGGTGTCTCCCATGTATCCATGACATATGCATGTGAATCAGCTTCGGTTTTTCTCGCTTATCTTCTCTCCTAGTGGCCTCAGCTAAGAGCTCAGAAGAGAAGAGGGAAACTTACTTTTCCTCCTCTATAGTTTTCTTGACTTTTCACTTGCAGGCATTAGCTACCGACTCACTACTTTGCAAGTTAGGGATTTGGCTCTCCTCCCTTTACCCCATGAAACACACGCAGCCTTCCCATCCCCTTATCCTCCCAAGACAGTTACGTCATCAATTTTTGCCAGAGCTCTTCAGTAACTATAATTCTTATCATTATGATCACATAAATGCTACTCTACTGAGCTATGTAGTTCACTACATATAGTAGTAGCTACAGAATAGTCACTGTAGTCACTACAGTGACTGACTATCCTGAGCACCTTTTCTTTTTTTTTCTGAGCACCTTTTCATTTCCCTGGAGAGTAAGTAGTAGTAGCAATCATCAGGAACTCAAACACAAACTCTCATTCAATTATGTAAACAGCCTCTCAAGACATTTAGAGCATCCCATATTTTACTGATCTGACCTTAAAGAAATGCTTCCAGCTTCTCTGCCATGTTCCAGTCTGGACTGGTTGTTTTCCACAACGGGGGTAGAACTTTCATCCTGGGGTTGACTTTCACCATTTTCCTGAGGATTCCCTTCAGTTCCCTTGTGTGGGATCTCCTGTTTTGTAAATCTTGAGTCTTTTTCTTGGTTTACTCCCTTGTTTTGGTGAAGCATCCCCCTTGGTAGCTTCCGGATAAAGCCACATGAGAAATACAATTTTTGAAACACTGACTTTCTAAAATGTCTGTAGTCCACCGTCATACATAATGGCTATTCTGTGATTCTAAGACAGGAGTGGTTTTTCCTCCCAGTGTCCAAGGCAGTGCTTTTTCACCTTCTAGCCTCTAGTATTACTGTTGAGAAAACTGATTACATTCTAACTTAAACCTTTGTGGGGATTTTTTGCACTCCATTTTTTCTGTTCCAAAACTCCTGTTATCTAGATATTAAACCATGGGAATTTGTCCTCTAGTTTTTTATTTTTTCTCTTTTACATAATTTGCTCTATTATCAGGGAAAGCTTCAATTTTATCCTCTAATTTATTAAGTTTCTCGAAATTTCTGTTTTGTTTCTGAAGGTTCTAAAGCTCCTTTTTCTTCAAAAGTTCTATTTATCATTCTGTTGTTGTTTCAAGGCTGAAATATCTCTTCTTGTCTCACTGAAGATACAACTGATAGGTTGTTTGTTTGTTTTTTTCCTTTTCAATGTCTCTATTTTTCTCATGTCACTTTTCAATGTTGATTTGTCTTAGTCTGGATCTTTCACATTAGGGTTTCCTCACATGTAAATTTTGATCCTATGCTTATAAGAATGAGTAGGTGGCTGAGGCTTTTCAACAGTGAACTTCACTCAAGGGTCAACTGGCTGAGCTGGTTCACTGAGGAAGGCGTAATCAGTATATGTAAGAATTTCTTCTTGAGAGGACTCTTCCAGTCTCCAACTTGAAAGACCACGACCTGGCTGCCAGTATTCTGGGAGCCAAGGAGATGGGGGAGGACTAGGGTCTCAGAAGCCAATAAGATTGTAATTACTGTCTCTCACCTCCATCCCTGCCTACTGTCTTCCAACCCAGAAACCTTCTGTTTTCTTCTGCAGAGAATAAACTTCTAATTCCGTGAGTGTGAAGAAGGCCAAGTGTCTGACTACACAAATTGGTGGAGGTGGTTTGGGGATCAAATTGCTCCTTAAAAAGCTTTTGCCAAATCCTCCTTCTTTAGATCCTCCCTTGACTCCCATTTTGAGAGGGCCTGTGTTACCAAGTAATAGCCTTTTTAGGGAATCTGTGTGTCAATCCACTTTCCTCACTGCTGATTCAGAATTCTTCTTCCTTATATCTGCTGGAATCAGCACTCGTTTATTTGCTTTCCAGATTCCAAAAGTATGCTGTGATTTTCTCCTATCCCACTCTCCCCTCCTCTCTTCCATTGTGGTTTCAGAGAGATGTCAGGAGAAAGGGATGTGAGAGGCAGTTCCACCTACTACTTTTACGTGGAAGCCACCTGTAACTAATGTTAGTTGCTTAAGAAAACAAAACAAAACACAGAAAGAATCAGAACAATACAGAGCCCTGATGTAGGAAAAAAAGTTCTGTTGATGTTGGAATATAAACTGAATCTTATTAAAACTTTAAAAGCTTTATATAAAGATAAACCTTCTGACCTTGAACCAATGAAACTTCCTTTGCACCTAGGGAGTAAATCCAGCAATTAAAATAAATGTATAAGGCACTTTGGTATGTAGTTTATTACCTTTATAGTTTTTGTTAGGCAGTTCCCAGATGTGGAAGCTCTTCTAGTTAATTCTCCCTGATGTTTTCCCTTTCCTTTGCTCCCTGCTGCTCCGTGAAAACCACCTGTGTGTCACTCTCAATACCTTGGGCTGGGCTATGTAGAATGTCCAAGGATACCTTCCCTTAACCTAATTCCAGAGCCAGTCCTTAAATGCCACTCCTTAGTTCCCTTTTCTCTGGGCCTGGTTATATTCTAGAACCAAGGATCTTCCAAACATAAGGAATATCAAGTCTTAGAGGTATGATGGAATTAACTGAGCTCCCCACCTGCCCACCAACCTGGATGGCTCCAGCATTTGCAGGGAAATTAATCCCAAGAAGGAGACAAGTGCTCCTTTGGCACCATGATGTCAGGGGTTTTATTTTTTCAAGAAATAGAGCCAAAGTTACATTCATAGGAAGAACATGGATGCTTCACTTAAGACTAGAGTGTTGGTATTTGGAGGAAAATTCTTGCATATGTTGATAAAGTGTGCTTTCCATTAGGGAAATTGAGGAGGAAACCAGCTTCAGTCATTGTAGGTAGAGAGAAGACAAATTAAGAGCCAAATCTTCTGCTACTTTTCCCCACTTATGGGATGGGGGCATCTGTATGCTTTCACTGCCAGCAGAAGCCTGCTCGGAGGAAAATTCTCACTAAGATCTAGCCAAAGCCTGCAGTGCTGGAGTGTGCAAGTCACAAGCTGACAATGGGGAGCACGCCCCTTTACTTTTTCCAGGGAGGGAGGGGTATGGATGCTGGTTTGAAGAAGGCCTAAAGAAGACAACATGGAGGAGAAAGAGGGAGTTTAGGGAAGAAAGGGTTAAGGAAAGAAGGAATATTCACAAGGACACCCCTTCCAACATGGAATCCTGAGAGTAAAATAAGGCAATGAATTAGCTTGCACCTCCTGTCTCCCTCAAGTGAAACAATGACTTACATCATCAAGATGCTCTATGGGTTTGATCATGGCATGGAAGTTCCCATGAGAGGACAAGATCTCCTCGTGGTCACCTGTCAAGGCACCAGGCACTACCAGGTGGAAAAGGCAACAGACAGCTTCTCAAGCCTGACAACCATAAGACCAATTCACCTAATCCCCTACCCCCCTACATGCACCCAGGAAAAGGACTAGATCAGGGCATAGGAGGAAAAACACCCTTGGAAGCAGGGGGACCTGAACACAGGAATCAACCCACAATCTCAAATACCTCGGGAAAGCTGAGAGGATCGGGGCTGAAGGAAAAGTTTTGGGTTTGACAGTGAGATCACTGATAATCTATAAACTGATTTAGTGAGAGGTTAAAGATCTTAGAGGATGGGCAGGAGATGGAGAATATTCTGTTAACAAGTTCCAGGGAAAGAGGAGAATGAAATGAAGGGTGGGGTTGGGGTGGGGTTAGCAGAACCGAAAGACAGCTTTGGGGGAGACAGTGAGTGAAGAAGGACAGGTGGAGGGAAGCTGGTTAACAGTAAGACAAAACACAGACTATTGTCATGGGGGTCAGGACAGGCATTCTTAAAAACATAATTGAGATATGATTATCATACCATTAATGGTATGTATTTAAACTGTATAATTTTATAACTTTGGGACATATGCATATGCCTATGAAACCATCACCCAAATCAAGATAACAAATATATCCTTCACCCTCTAGAGCTTCCTCCTCCACCTTTGTGGTCCTGTCTTCCCTCAGGCACTCTCATCACCAGGTAACCACTCATCTGTTTTCTACCACTGTACATTAGTTTTCACCTCCTATTTTATGTAAACGGAATCACAAAGTACATATACTTTTCTGTCTGATTTCTTCACTCAGAATAATTATTCCAAGATTCATCCATGTCGTTGCAAGTATCCATTGTCCATTTCTTTTTAGTGCTGAGTACTATTCCACTGTATGGATATACTACTGTTTGTTTACCCATTTACATGTTGAAGGGTGATTGAGTTTCCAGCTTTTGGCTATTCCAAATAAGGCTGCTGGGAACACTGGAGCACAAGTCCATGCAAGACTTTCGTTAGACACATGCTTTTGTTTCTCTTGGGTAAATACCTAGAGGTAGAATGACTGGATTGGATGGTAAGTATAGGTTTAACTTTTCAAGAAACTGGTGGACTATTTAATGAAGTGGCTATAACATTTTGTATTCCCACCAGCAGCATAAGAGTCCCCGCTGCTCCACATCCTTGCCAACGCCTAGTGTGATCAGTCGTTCTAATTACAGCCGTTATAACATGTGCAGTGGTAGCTCATTGTGATTTTAAATGGCATTCACTATTGACAGTGAGCATCTTTTCATCATGGGCCTATTTGCCATCCATCTATCTTTTTGAAGAATCTTTTTAGCTCTTCTGCCCATTTTTTTAAAAAATGGGGTTGTTTCTTATTATTGAGTTTTGAGGGTTTAAAACATATATTTGGGATATAATTGGTCTACTAGAAAAATTATTTGCAAATATTTTTGCCAGTGTGTAGCTGACCTATTCATTCCCTTAACAGTGACTTTTGAAGGCCAGAAATTCTGAATTTTGATGAATTTCAATTTATCAAGTAGTTCTTTTATGGATTGTACTTTTACTATATAATACCTCAAAAATCTTTACCTAGCCCAAATTCACAAAAGTTTTATCTCATATTTACTTCTAGAAGTTTTATAGTTTTAGGGCTTACATTTACAGCTACCATCTGTTTTGAGATAATTTTTTGTATATGGTGTGAGGTAAGGGGCCCAGTTTATTCTTTCACATGAAGATATCCAGTTGTCTGAGTGCCATTTATTGAAAAAATTATCTTTTCTCCACTGAATTGGCTTTAAACCTCTGTCAAAAAATCAGGTTTTGTGTGGGTGTGTTTCTTGTCTTTATGCTCTATTCCACTGATCTTCTGTCTCTGTTTACACCAATATTATAATTAATATAGCTTTATAATAAGTCTTGAAATCAGGTAGTGCTAGTACTTCAACTTTTGTTCTTTTTCAAAGTTATTGTTGCTACACTAGCCCTTTGCATTTCCATATAAATTTGAGAACCCATTTTTTAATCTGCACCAAAAAGTCTGCTATGATTTTATTAGAATTATGTTGAATCTACAGATCAACTTGGAGAAATTACATCCTAAATGGGTCTTTGGATCCATGAATGTAGTATATCATTTCATTTATTTAAGTCTTCTCTAACCTTACTCAGCATTGTTTTTGTAGTTTTCAGTATATAGGTCTGGTATTTCACATCTTTTTTTCAGATTTATTCCTAAGTATTTCATATTTTTGATGCTACTGCTAATATGTTTTTATTTAAATTTCCAATTGTTCATTGCTGGTATATAGAAATACAAATGACTTTGGTACATTGATCCCATATTTTCCAAAACTCATCTATTAGTTCTAGTAGCTTTTTGTGGATTCCATCAGATTTTCTACATGGATGATCATGTTGTCTGAGAATAAAGGTACCTGTACTTCTTCCATTCCAATCTAGCTACTGTTCATTTCCTTTTCTTGCCTTATTGCACTAGTGCAATGATGATAGAATAGAATAGATAGATAGAATAAAATAGATAGATAGATAGATAGAATAGAATAGAAATGGTGAGAACAGACTTCTTTGACTTGCTCAGGATCTCAGGAGGAAAGCATTCAGTCTTCTGAATTATGATGTTAGCTGTAGGTTTTTCATAGATTGAAATTATCAGGTTAAGGAAGTTCCCTTCTATTTCTAGTGTGCTCATCCTTTCCTATCAGGAAAGGATGATGAATTCTGTCAACCTTTTTCTATATCTATTGAGATGGTCATGTGATTTTTTTGTAGTTTATTAATATGATGAATTACATTCATTAATTTTCAAACATTAAACTAAACTTCAGTTCCTGGAATAAACTCCACTTGATCATAATATATTGTGTTTTTTTATATATATTGTTGGATTTGACTGGTTTGTGGCTTTCATGTATTATCTTTGGCTGAGTTTGATATCAGGGCAATGCTTGACTCAGGGAAATAGTTGAGAAGTTTGCCACCTTTCCAATTTTCTGGAAGAGTTTGGATAGAATTGAAGTAATTTCTTCCATAAATGTGTCATAAAATTAATCAGTAAAGCCCTCTTGCTTGGATTTTTCCTTGTGGGAAGGTTTTTTTTAATTTAAATATTTTGTTTATTTATTTGAGAGAGAAAGAGAGAATTCTCATGAATGGGGAGAAGGGGCAGAGGGAAAGGAAGAAGCTGACTCCCTGCTAAGCAGGGAGCCCAATGTAGGACTCAGTCCTAGAACCCTGAGATCATGACCTGAGTGAAAGGCAGATGATTAACCAACTGAGCCATCCAGGTGCCCCTCTTTGTGGGAAGATTTTAACTACAAGTGCAATTGTTTAGTAAATATCAGACTATCCAGGTTATCAGTCTCTTATTGAGTAAGATTTTGTGGTTTGTGTCTGTCAAAGAATCTGTTTATTCAACTAAGTTGTTGAATTTATTAACATTAAGTTATATACAGTATTCCCTTATTATCCTTTTAATGTAGGTCTTCTCACTAGGAATTACTGCTATTTGGGAGTAGATAAGTCTGTTGAGGGGGAATATTCTGTACCTTGTGGGATGTTTAGCAGTGTCCCTGGTCTCTATCCACTGCATGCCAGTAGCATCCCCCCAGCTCCCCAACTCTGATAATCAAAACTGTCTCCAGACATTGCCAAATATCCTTGGGGTGGGGGATTGAATAACGCCCAGTAGAGAACCACTGTTTTAATATCTGTAGAATCTGTAAGGATGGATTCTCAATCTTGTTATTGGTGATGTGCATTGTCTCTCTTTTTTACCCTGAGCAATCTGTCTAGAGAGTCTTCAACTGATCTTCTCAAAGAAGGAAGGAGGGAGAGAGGGTGGCTGTTTCAGTTGCTGACTTGGCAGAGCCCTTGCTTCAATTCAATTTCATCCCAGCTGGCATCAGTTTTTCACGTTATGCACAGCCTCCACGAGGATTATCCCAAATATCGCTCAGAAGGCACATAACAGAGAGATGAGCTCCAGATGTATGTGAAAAATGGTTTTCACATGTTCCATCAGCAGCTTTACCATGATCTACATTGGCCTGGAATCACTGCTTAGGCCATTTAAGGGCAATTTGTGAGTTACAGCTTATTTTGCTACTGTGGGTGTTGCTGGTCTTGATTATTTCCTTCATGTCTTCCCACCCATCTGTTTTTTTTGTTTTTTGTTTTTATTTATCAGACAGAGATCACAAGTATGCAGAGAGGCAGGCAGAGAGAGAGGAGGAAGCAGGCTCCCCACTGAGCAGAGAGCTTGATGTGGGGCTCAATCCCAGGACCCTGAGATCATGACCCGAGCTGAAGGCAGAGGTTTTAACCCACTGAGCCACCCAGGCATCCCACCATCTGTCCTTTCTATCACAGAAACGAAGACGAGCCCATGGGTGGAAAGGGGAGAGGCCACAGATCTCCAAAGGAGCTCGGCAGAACAGCCTGCTTTGCACCTGGTCCTGGTCCTGGTTCCAGCACAGAGTAAGTTCCCCCTTCATGTCCTCCCATGATCCTGAGCCTTCTCACTCCCCCTCCACTCCCTTGCCAGACTTCTTTTTCTTTTACTGTGGCTTTTCCAAAGCCCCCAGAGGTAGGACCCAGATTCAATTACCACATTACAACTATACTGAATGGTGCATGATTTTAGGCTGTCCCCAAACACTAACTTGCCTACTGTGTCTCTTAGTTTTACAGTGAGCTCATACTCTTAGGTAAGCATCTTCTGGAAAGGACCCAATGAACACGTCTGTACTTGAGTGACAGTATTTTAATGTGTTACCCCTCCTAGGGGTGTTTGGAGATCACTAAAGTGGGGGCTTTTTTCATCTTTCATGATGTTAGAACAGAAATGGAAGATCTGGGGCGCCTGGGTGGCTCAGTGGGTTAAAGCCTCTGCCTTCAGCTCGGGTCATGATCTCAGGGTCCAGGGATCGAGCCCCGCATCGGGCTCTCTGCTCGGCAGGAGGCCTGCTTTCCCCTCTCTGCCTACCTGTGATCTCTCTCTCTCTCTGTTTCAAATAAATAAATAAGATCTTAAAAAAAAAAAAAAAGAAATGGAAGATCTCTGCTATTAGAAGTGGTTTTCACACACTTGGTGGACTTCGGGATTAGACTGTGATTCCCAAATCAAATGTACTAGAGAACAGAAACTTATTTTCTCTATTCAGAGACTCAAGAGTGAGGAAATAGGCCACGGAATGAGAGAATTTGAAGGGGAATCCCTGCTTTGAAGGGGTGGGTAGAAAAGGAGAGGGAGTGAAGTTGGAGGAGGCCAGAACTCTAAGATGCCCTCAAAGTACTGTGCTTTGCACTTCTACATCCTTCTATCAAAGAAATACAATCACGAGAGCAAAAGCAGGCATTTGTGACAGGCTAGTGGAGAAGTATTTCGTACGCAGCCCCACTTCCCAAGGGCTCTCATATTAAGCTCTGGTGAGGAACTGCCCGGTCCACCCACATGGGAGTCTGTCCCTGGGCAGAGCCTCAGACTGTGCGGGTTCATGGACCCGGGTCCCCATTAAGGACAAAGGCTCACAGCCAGGATGCTTAGGACTGTGAGGCAAACTGCCCATCTAAGCACGGGGCATGGACCAAAATTCCCAGAGCTGTACTGAGGCAAGGATTTCGGGACTCTGTGGGCTAGATTTTCAACCTCCCTAATCACCTGTCCCTTAAATGAGAAGCGTGAGGATACATCATCACGAATACTAAGTGCTTAGCAAAGTAGCGTGTTGTCAAGTGTTGATGGCTAATATATTTTTTTACTAATCCAGCGTCATTTGGGATTGAAATTTCAGGTTCAAGTGGTTTGCTTGATCATTGTGCCCTGCCATGTATATTCTTCAGGAGCAAGCATTTTATTGGGTTAATCTGTCACCTTTCTATTTGAAATACAGAATCGCTCCAGATCGTCTGGGACACAACCAGGCTCTCTGGGCCTCATCTCAGCACGTGGCTGCCTCTGGCTTAGGTATCAATCAGCTGTGGCTGGAAGGACATGTTTTTGACATGTCCCATCTGTGACACTGGCCATGACAGCTTATGGAGCATGTTTAGGCCCCATTCCTGGGAAGAGCGACAGGAAAAAGCCAGGGGTATGGCAGGCACTGTGATGCACTAGACAGAACTGAACACTCCACAAGAGAGAACAACGTCATTCGTAACCCAGAAGGGCCTACAGTCTACCAGGAAAAATGCTCCACTAACAAGCCAACCGGAAAATTCTTTCCTTCCTTTCCTCCTCCAAAAAAAACATTTATTCAGTATCCATTTCTACCAAGTGTCCATTTCGATGCTATATGGTAGGATGCAAATATGACCAAGATATAATTCCAATCCCTGCTCTTGACAACCCTACATTCCAAAAGAGGGGCAGAAAAAGCACTGTGATACAAAAGTGCCAAAAGCTATTGTGGGGCAGAGCCAGGCTGAGAGAGAGGACCCACCTGGGGTGAGAGGATTCAAGGGTCTGAGGTACAGGAGAAGCTGGGGACAAGAGAAGCAGTTTCTGGCTGGTGCAAAGGCCGGTACAGGAGGGGAGGTTATCCCAGAAAATGAGAACAGCAACAACAGAATCAAATCCTTAACACAAAAATGTGTGGGGGAGGAGTCAAGATGGTGGAGAAGTGGCAGGCTGAGACGACATCAGGCAGCAGGAGATCAGCTAGATAACTTACCAAACCATTCCGAGCACCTACGAATCCAACAGGAGATCGAAGAGAAGAAGAGCAACAATTCTAGAAACAGAAAATCGACCACTTTCTGAAAGGTAGGACCAGCGGAGAAGTGAATCCAACGCGACGGGAAGATAGACCCCAGGGGGAGGGGCCGGCTCCCGGCAAGCGGCGGAGCACAACATCAGGACTTTTAAAAGTCTGCTCCACGGAGGGACATCGCTCCAGAGGCTAAACTGGGGTGAAGACCTCATGGGGACAGCGTGGACTCAGGTCCCCCGGGGTCACAGAAGGATCGGGGGTGTCTGAGTGTCGCAGAGCTCACAGGTATTAGAGCGGGGAAGCCGCTGCGGAGACAGAGCCGAGGAGTGAGCTCTCAACTCGGGGTTTCCTAGAGCCGTGGTCTGTGACACGGGCCGGTGCTCTGTGCGAGGGGTCCCCACAAGATCCGGGGAGACTCCGACCCGGGAGAGCTCAGGGATCTATGGGGTTCGGAGACTCCAGGTGGGACTCTGCCAGAGACAGAGACGCTTGGTCACAGGCAGGGTGAGCTCGGAGCTCCCAGAAGCCAGTGAGACGGGACTGATGACGCACGATTTTCTCCGAGCGCGGCTGGAGGCTGGGGAGACGGGAGTGATTAAACGCTTTTCTCTGAAGGCGCACTGAAGACTGGGGCCCCGAGCTCTCGGCTCCTCTGAACCGGAGATTGGGAGGCCGCCATTGTCATTCCCGTCCTCCGGAACTCTACGGAAAGGAAAGCGTTGAGGGAACAAAAGCTCCCAAAAGCGAACCTGAGAGGATGACTTAGCCCGGCCCCTGGGAAGGGCGGTGCAATTCCGCCTGGGGCAGAGACACTTGAGAATCACTACAACAGGCCCCTCCCCCAGAAGATCAACAAGAAATCCAGCCAAGACCAAGTTCACTTAACAAGGAGAACAGCAGAATTCCAGAGGAGGAGAAAGCAAAGCATGGAATTCTTGGCTTTCTCCCCATGAATCTTTAGTCTTGAAAAGTTAATTAACTTAAAAAAATTTTTTTTCTCTTCTGCTAATTTTTTTTAACTTTTACCCTTTCCTCTTTTAATGTTTTTTAACTAGTTTATCTTAATAACTTTCTTTTAAAAAAATCATTTTTGAACCTTTATTATTACAGTCCTATTCTACCCTTCACTGTATCTAACTTTATTCTTTGTATACACATGGGTTTTTTTTTTTCTTAAAAATTTGGGGTACAACTTCTTCTGAGAGATCAAAATACACCCCAAATATAGTACCGGGCTTGATCTAGTCTCCAGCCCAAGGAAGTTCTCTCCACTTTCTTTTTTTTAAATTATTTTATTCTCCCTACCAACTTACCTTATCAACTCCTTTGTTAGGGAAAAAATATTTTTTTTCATCTTTATAATCATATTTCATCCCTTCATTGTGTTAACCCTTATATATGTTTTTCATTCTTTAAAATTTTGGGAGGTAGTTTCTTCTAAGAGACCAAAATACTCCCAAAATTAAGTGGGTAACCCTGTTCTAGTCACCAGTCTAATATATATATATTTTTTTCTTTTTTTATGTTTTCTTTATTTGTGTTCTCTTTTTTCTTTTTAATTTTTTTTCTCTCTTTTCTGAACTTCTTTTTACCCCCTTTCTCCCCCCGACCCCATGATTTGGCATCTCTTCTGATTTGGTTAAAGCACATCTTCCTGGGGTTTTTGCCACCCTTTTAGTATTACATTTGCTCCTTCATATATTCTTATCTGGACAAAATGACAAGGCGGAAAAACTCACCACCAAAAAAAGAACAGGAGGCAGTACCGAAGGCTAGGGACTTAATCAATACAGACATTGGTAATATGTCAGATCTGGAATTCAGGATGATGATTCTCAAGGTTCTAGCTGGGCTCAAAAAAGGCATGGAAGATATTAGAGAAATCCTGTCGGGAGCAATAAAAGCCCTTTCTGGAGAAATAAAAGAATTAAAATCTAATCAAGTTGAAATAAAAAAAGCTATTAATGAGGTGCAATCAAAAATGGAGGCTCTTACTGCTAGGATAAATGAGGCAGAAGAAAGAATTAGTGATATAGGAGACCAAATGACAGAGAATAAAGAAGCTGAGCAAAAGAGAGACAAACTACTGGACCACGAGGGGAGAATTCGAGAGATAAGTGATACCATAAGACGAAACAACATTAGAATAATTGATTCCAGAAGAAGAAAGAGAAAGAGGAGCAGAAGGTATACTGGAGAGGATTATTGTAGAGAATTTCCCTAAAATAGCAAGGGGAACAAGCATCAAAATCCAGGAGGTGCAGAGAACACCCCTCAAAATCAATAGGAATTGGTCCACACCCCGCCATCTAATAGTAACATTTACAAGTCTTAGCGACAAAGAGAAAATCCTGAAAGCAGCACGGGACAAGAAGTCTGTAACATACAATGGTAAAAATATTAGATTGGCAGCAGACTTATCCACAGAGACCTGGCAAGCCAGAAAGAACTGGCATGATATATTCAGAGCACTCAACGAGAAAAACATTCAGCCAAGAATACTTTATCCAGCTAGGTTATCATTGAAAATAGAAGGAGAGATAAAAAGCTTCCAGGACAACCAAAAACTGAAAGAATTTGTAAACACCAAACCAGCTCTACAGGAAATATTGAGAGGGGTCCTCTAAGCAAAGACAGACCCTAAAAGTATTATCAGAAAGGAACAGAGACAATATACAGTAACAGTCACCTTACAGGCAATACAGTGGCACCAAATTCATATCTCTCAATAGTTACCCTGAACGTAAATGGGCTAAATGCCCCAATCAAAAGACACAGGGTTTCAGAATGGATAAAAAAACAAAACCCATCAATATGCTGCCTACAAGAAACACATTTTAGACCTGAAGACACCTCCACATTGAAAGTGAGGGGGTGGAAAACAATTTACCATGCTAATGGACATCAGAAGAAAGCTGGGATGGCAATCCTTATATCAGATCAATTAGATTTTAAGCCAAAGACTATAATAAGAGATGAGGAAGGACACTACATCATACTCAAAGGGTCTGTCCAACAAGAAGATCTAACAATTTTAAATATCTATGCCCCTAACATGGGAGCAGCCAACTATATAAACCAATTAATAACAAAATCAAAGAAACACATTGACAAGAATACAATAATAGT
>RCUC01146645.1:0-19823 GCA_003697995.1 Taxidea taxus jeffersonii
GGTTGAGTTAGTCTCAGAGAAGACCATCTTTTGTTCTTGGTCCTGGGAAGGAGCAACACCTGAGATAGGCCAGCGGGCAGAATGGAAGACGAACAGCAGGAAAAACAAGCGAGACAGGGAGGAGGAAGAGTCAAGAGATTGGCCTAGGTCTTTCCCCAAAATATTGTTTCTTATGCTAGGAGAAACATGTTTCCCTTGTCACTGAAACAAGAGCTAAGACAAAGCACAGAACTTCTGACCCCTGAAGAGTATCTTCTAAAAATTAAGAGTGTGTGTGTATGTGTGGGTGTCTGTATACACATAATCATACATTCTACAGAGGTTAGGAACCTGTGAAAATAAATGGTTACATTGAAAGAGGTTTTTAACCTTAACCGCAGCATTTGCTAGTGGAAACTGTAATTACTGTTGTGTTTTTGGTGGTGACTGTGCAGGGTTTTTTTTTTTTAAAGGTCTGACAGCTGCCCTCTTGATATTTATGTGTTTCTTGCTAGGGAGCCCAAGATTCACAACTCTGAGCTTGTAATGAGGAAAAGAAGACCACACAAATAACATGAAAAGGAGTATAAATTGAATATCACCAGAGAGACAAATCCCATATTCTGTGCTGCTTTAATTGGAAAGCAGTTCCTTCGTGGGGTTACTTTCTCCTCGGCTCAGATAATTAAGTCTGGGCTGACACTGGTGACCAGCTACTGATGATACATCGTCGGTTACTAACGAATGCAGGAATCAGTAATCAAAATTTATATTTCCCAGGTTACCGGGGCACGGTGGAAGAAAGCCGTTTCACTAAGACTGGGAGATAGGCTTCTGAACCCAGGATTCACAGGGCCTCTACACCACAGCATCTGGGAGGGTTAATGAGGTCTGCTTTATTTCAGCTCTGTCATAAAAGAGAACATACCTATTGTCTGTGTTTACATTAAAAATACATCGCAGGCCTCATGCTGGAGAAGAAGTCTCCGCCTGGCTCCCTGTCGTTGTTAATGGATTAAATTCTATTTTCTTAGTGGTTTGGCATGAGGGGAGGTGGGCACCAAATAGACTTGGAGATTTTAAAAGCTACTCTGTGCTGGCACAAGTACAAGGTTTTTGAATCATGATCAATTATCCCTGGTTAGAACGGAAGGCACCAGAATGGAAGGATTAGGATTGTAATTTGGAGCCCATCTGTTTATATTCCATGGTTCCCAATTCTGTCTGCTTCGGAGAATCCCCTGGGGATCTATAACATATCCAAAGCCCAGGTCACACCCCCAGAGCAATTAAGTCACCGTCACAGGGTATGGGACACAGGCACCCTTCATGTGCGAAGCTCTCCAGGCGATTCCAAGGAAATCGACCTTCGCGCCCAGCTCAGCACCTCACTCAGAGTTTGTCCAGTAAACAAGTGGAGAGGGAAGGGGGGAGCAGAGCCTTGGAGCTCAGCTCCCAGAAAGGGACACTAGGATAAAGGAGACTTTTCACTGACCATACTCCAGGACACTGGGGATCGCCCCACTCTGCCCTCTTTGCTCTGCTGCTCAAGTCCTATTTTCTCTCTAGTCCGGTCAACGTTCCCTCCTCTCAGGAACAATTGTTCCGGGATAGTCTAAGAAGACCACTCCCAGAAGAAAACATGCAGCCTGCTTCTCTGAAGTCTGGCATCCTTAGGGCAGCTCAAGAAGCAGCCTTTGGCCTTCCTTTGACATGGGGTGGGGAGTGAACCCCAAGAAAGGGGGCAGGGATGCCAGAGGATGCAGGGGCAGGAGCCTGCCCAGAAACGAAGATGCAAATGGAGGGAAAATACAGTTCCCATAGACAGCACTGGAATCTTGTTTATGGAAAATAAAAAATATGTAGGGTATTTGCTTTGAGCTCATCTGATTCTTTGGATTTGACTTCACTGTGCCCTGCCTTTCTGAGTTGGTTACATTTTTATTTGAAAGCTGATAAATTAGGCAGCCATTCATAGGGCTTACAGGTGGGTTTATGGTGTTGTGTAAACTACCAGCCGGCATATATTCCCCTCCGTGTCACAGATAAACCCCCAAAGTTATCACCACTGATGCCACGAGGCCTGTAAACCTCCCCCACCCTCACTCTGTGTTCCAGAATATTACCACTGGCTGAACAGATTGTGAAGGGATGGGATCCTGGGGAAAATTGTGGGAATCGGCAGGTATCAGTAGGCCCGAGTTCCAGGTTCACCTCGGGAGACAGAGACTTTAAAAACTAACTTGTTTCAGTTTTTTTCCCCCAATATGAAACACATGCACGAGGAATAAAAATTCAAAAAGCCTAGAGGAGTACAACACAAAAAGTGCGTTTCTTTCCCACATTTGACCTCCAGCCCCCCTCCCTCAGAGACGAACCTGGGTTACTACTTATTTGTATAATGGAACTGGAATATTCACAACACCTCAGAAAATCAGTCTTGGCTTATATTTAAAACTTGTTTTTAAAAAAAATGCCCCTTTCACAACCACCGTAGAACTCAATGTGATGATATTTAAAAATACTGAAAGTCACTTGAATCAAAATCAACAAATATTTAGCAAGTATGTCCAATGTACAAGATGGTGCTTAAGCAAGGCTTTTGTACGGAGGATTTTATACACATGCACTTCAGGTTTTCTGGTGTATAATCGACACATCTAATTTTATGTCTTTGCCTTAAATCTTTTTTTCAGAAACAAAGATCATCTCTTTCTTGCCCCTCCCCACCTCCACCCCCTCCTTTAACTTCTGCGTCTTTCACACATTCCCTACTTTGAGATCTGTTTTAAGCCCAGATATCTGGGTGGGTGGTACGTTCCAGGCCAAAGAACTCTCTCTCATACCTTCTCCAGATGGACGGGTTCAAGGATCTAATGTTCCCCAAAGAAATAAAACTTCTGCAAGCTGCAGAAAAAGAGCTGTAGCACTCTGTGTGGAAATACGTTATGTGCTAAGGATGAGACGTGGGCCACGATGAAGCCGACATCCCCACCCACGTCTGGTCTGCAAAAGGGGAAACACCCTCAATTCTGTAGCCCACTGAGGCACTGGGGGCTGACCGCACTGATGAGCGCCCCACAGCCCCCTCCAGCAACATCTGTATGTCTTCTCTCCAGCTGGCTGGCCCAGCTGTTCTGGTGTCAAGAGAAAGTTATGAGTCACCAGGAAGGGATTTGAGACAAGAGTGGAGTTAAATCATCTCTTGGGGTCTCTATGTCATTGGCAATAGGGCCTTAGGAACAAGCCAGTGGATGACATTCACGCCCAGAAAGGCCACACACCAGAGCTTAACTTTGGATCCCACGCTTGAAGACCTCCTCTGAGCCCTCTGAGCAGAGATGAGAAGAGGTGGGGGAGTATGGATGCTGGACGTTCCCACCCAAAATGCCTCTGGTTAGTGCCCATGATGTTCATTAGGTTACGACCATCCCTCTCCTGGCGTACACACTTTGGCTACAGACCTATCCCCTACACAAGCTGGTCAACCTGGGATCCTGGAAGAATGAGGCCTGGCCAAAGCCTGAGGACTTTCTCTTTGGTCCTTTGGTTCTAGGCAGGTTACTTCATCAACAGAGCTATATGGGCAGCCTCTAGCAAAAGCCAGAGTCAACAGCAGGATTTTCCTGGACCATCTGTGGTTTCCTGCTCTAAGCAGTGCTTCCTCAGTACGTGGGAGGAAGAACTTGTCAGAGGATCCAAAAATCCTAGACAATAAGGCTCTCCAGTGGGACCTTACATGTTGTCTAGTCTAGCCCTACATACAATGTCTGACTGCCCTAGATAATATTCCTTCCACTCTAGCACTCAGCTGACCTCCTGCCCCTTGGGCAAGCCAGTCCATCTTTGTGTTCCTGGGACTACTAGCAAGTTCCTCCTTATTTTTATTTTATTTATTTATTTATTTATTTATTTATTTTCCCACAGACAGAGATCACAAGTTGGCAGAGAGACAGGTAGAGAGAGAGGAGGAAGCAAGCTCCCTGCTGAGCAGAGAGCCCAATGCGGGGCTCCATCCCAGGACCCTGGGATCATGACCTGAGCTGAAGGCAGAGGCTTTAACCCACTGAGCCACCCAGGCGCCCTGTTTCTCCTTATTTTGAGCAGAAATTACATGCTGGTGTTTTCTACCCACTGACGTTAGCTCTACCCTCCTGTCTTCAGTGTTTCTCTTCAGGTACCTGAGAACACCCACCCTTGCTCCTTGCATCTCCACTTCCTTTTAACGCCAGTCTGTCAGAAATTGTTCCGATGTTCTTTCTTGGGGTACCATTTACTCATTATTCAATGAATATTTGTTAAAAGTTCACTGTGTAGTAGTAAGCTTTGTTCCAGAATGTGTAGATATGTTGATTAACAAGACAAGCTTGTCCATACCAAGCTTACATTCTGATGGACTGGCGGGGTGGGGGGGCATATAAAAGCAAATAAGAATATAAATGTAGAAATATCAACTAAGGACAAATCCACTCAGAAACTTAGAATAATGTGATTTTTTAAAAAGGGGGGGGGAGATTGGGTTGTTTTTTAGGTCAAGAAAGGTCTGTTCAAAGAAGTGACTTTAGAAAAAAGAAAGAAAAAAAAAGATTGGTTTATTTAGTTGAGAGAGTGAGAGAGAGCATAGGAGTAGGGAGCAGGGTAGAGGGAGAGAGAGAGTCTCAAGCAGACTGCTCAGCACAGAGCCTGAGCCAGATACGGGGCTTGATCTTAGAACTCTGAGGTCACAACCAGAGGAGGTGGACGCTTAACCTACTGAGCCACCCGGAAGTGACATTTTAACATGGTTCTAAAGGACAAAAGGTGAACAGACAATTGAAGAATGGGAGGTAATTCCAAGTGGTGGAGGGTGGGGGGCACAGGTCGGTAAGGCGGGAATGAGACACCAGGCAGGGCAGCAGGAGCCAAGTATGAAAGGGTGGAATGGAACACGATGTGGTCCGGGAGATCAGGTGGTGCTTTCTGCACCCAGGATTGGTGGTTTCAGTTCTGGCAAAAATGTAGTTAGAAGCCACTGGAGAGTTTGTGCAGGGGAGGGTGTGATCTGAGTTTTCAAAAGACCATCCTAGGTTAGCACGTGGAGAGGCAGACGGATATGGTGTGTTTCGGTTGTAAAATCTCTACCCAGTGTTACCTCTCAGTCCTCTGAACCTGTAGTATTTTAAGCTTCCGCTGCTGTCTGCTCTGTTACAGCTGCTCACACTTCCTACAGTGGTCTGGGGACTCCAAAAGGGCAGAACCCACTATGGGGCCCAAGACCTTGTATCCCCGTGTCCCAGCTTCATCTGCACATTGGAGACTCCACCATGTGTGGAGCAGATGGACAGATGAAGGGGAACCACTGACAAAGGCAGCTGCTTATTCAACTCGAACACTGAAAATAACGTCCTCTCCCAGGCCAACACCCCGGCTCACACTTCCTCATGCCTCACATTTTCACTGCTCACTCCCCAAACATTAAAGAAGTAATCCATGATGTACAAAAGCAATGTTCCTTCAGAATGAAAGCACGTGCAAAAAATGGAAGAATTACTATGGCGATTCTCAAACTTCATGTCTACCTTTCGTGAGGGAGGAGGGGCACCCGCATGGCCTTGATTTTCAGATGGGGACACAGCACCCAAGCCTAGGTCATCACAGCCACATGCCACACAGTACCTAGCCCCCTCCTCAATAAGATTCGGGAGGAGACTCAGCCTTCCTTTCCTGGCTTAGTGCTGCTGGAAAGGACTGATTAAATAGAAATGTGGAAGCTCATGTGCCTCCTTCCCAGGGAGGAAGTCAGCAGGACCCAGCCAGACCTCTACGCTGTCTGGTAACCAGAGGATGGCGAGCTCTCAGGGCCATTTCTGCATTTCCCGTGCCTCCACTGCCTGTGTGTACAGGGACCCCCATGTTGTCCCAGGGTGCCCAGCCGCCTGGGTGTGTCTGCGGGGCTGGGCACAGGTCTTGCCCACCCTTCCGCCCTGATTTATCACCTCTCTCTTGTCTGACCCTCAGCACTTAGGTTGGGCTTCTACCTGTCATGTTCGGGCTTCCTGGATAATTTCACTTTTCTCCAGATTCTGGCCTCTCACACAGACAGTAATTATACTGATTGTCTGCCGTACTATTAATTAAGGGAATTGTGACTTATTTATTTATTCATTCATTCATTCTTAGATTTAGGGGTTAATTGCTGATAACAATGTGCTGTTTTCCCTCCAGATAATTTGGACCGCCGTGATTAACCTTGTGTCCAGGCTATCTGCTATTCACCATTTGCCTCTATTTTTATCTCAGAGCTAGAATTAATCACCATTGTGCCTGATGCCCAGGGCGCCTGTTGTAAGAGGCAATGGAGGCAGGCAGTATGTGGAGGGGATCATTTGTGGGGAGGCCCTCAGAGAAGGGAAGCGAGTATGTCTTCCTCCCCTACCCTCCCCCCCACCTGTTGCCCAAGATAAAAGCTCTCCTCCCAAAATATTCTTGAAATTCAAATTCTTCATTCTACTAACTGATCCTTCATTGGACCAGTATTACCTATGAAAACAAAGCTGCAGGTATTTGAAAACTAAAGGCCAGTACATAAAGCAAATACTGCCAGTTGACAGTTCCCTCTGATTACGGGGATGGGCAAAAGCCACAAGCAGGGTCACTCCATGGGGGAAGACAAAGATTCCAGCTTCCAGGCACTGTGAATGCTCCCTTGGAGAAATCACCACTAACTGCACAGAAATGGCCATGAAGTCTACCCACTGAACACTGGGCAAGAGGGAAAGGCTGTCAGGTGGGAGGAGGAAGGTAGCTCATGGGGGGGGGGGTGAGGGGAGGGGGGGGGGCCTGGGGGGGGAGGGCGCTGTCCCTGGGGAGGCAGCCCCTTCTGCTGGTGGGGTATGTCACTGCTCACCCACCTGTGTCTGAGACCCTCTCTACCAAGATCCCCTCCGCTCCACGAGCTGCGCTCATTGTGCAGAAGCCTGTTTTTGTCAGCCCATAGTACGGACAGGAACCTGTCACCAGGAGCACAGAACAGAGGAAATGGAAACAAGATGATTCAGTCAGCAATTCCTAATCTCTGAATTATTCTTTCAAGTATCATATGATACACTTTAAAAAAAAAAAAGAAAGAAAGGAAAAAGGGAAATCAGATTACATTGTTTTCACTGTGAGATTCAATGCAGTACGTCTGGGATAATTAGAGAGCTCCTGCGTTTAGCAAAGCCAGGGCTGGGAATTAGGCTCTAAAGCATCTCCTTTGCTCTTATCTTTTATCCTGATTTTAATCTCCTCGGGGACCAAGGAATATAGTTCCACAGTCTCCTTCTCAAAGCCTTTGCAATAGATGTGCTTCAGCATTTTTAATTTTTCAGATTTTAGAAAAGTGGTGTGGGACATATACCCCAGTGAGGGCAGCATCCAGTAATCAAATCATTTATATTTTTGGCAGTGGAGCATTATGTACAATAGCCAAGATGTGGAAGCAGCCCAAGCGTCCATCCATAGATGAATGGATAAAGAAGAGGTAGCATATGAATATAATGGAGTACTACTCAGCCATCAAAAAGAATGAAACCTTGCCATTTGCAACAATAGGGATAGACTTAGAGGGTATTATGCTAAGAAAAAGAAGTCAGAGAGAGGCAAATCCCATATGATTTCACCCATATGTGGAATTTTAAGAAACAAAACAAACAAGAAACCACTCTTAAAAACAGGGACCTGGTAGTTGCCAGAGGGGAGGAAAATGAGGATGGGTGAAATAGGGGAGATTAAGAGGTACACATCTCTAGTTACAAATTAAGTAAGTCACAGAGCTGAAGTGTGGGGCACAGGGAACATAGGTTGCTGTAATGCTATTTGGTGACAGATGGTGACTACACACCTGTGGCGAGCACTGACTAGTATCTAGAATTGTAGGATCATGTCCTACACCTGAAACGAATGTAATGCTGTATGACAACTACATTTCCATTAATTTTTTTTTGCAGTGAAATGTATAAATACTCATCCCAAGAGGAATCAGTAAAGTCTATAGATGGTCTCATGCCAGTTTAGGTCAAATTTTATCACCACATAAATGTGAAAGAATGTTTGGTTTTCAAGGTTTGTTCCCTGGGTTTGGTTTGGTCTGGTTTTTGTAACTGCAAATGAGGGGCTGTGTGCCTCTATTTCAAAAACCAACTCACTTCATCCAGATCTAGAGAAACAGGAAAGCAAATCCTGTTTTTCTTCACACTTAAGAAAAAGCCAGGCATTTTTCAAAACAACCACTGCTGTGAAAATAGTTCATCCAGATGCTTACCGCCTTCCTCTCAATGAACAGGACTTTAAATCTCAAAGTTTCTGTGCAGTGAACTTGAAGTCACCTATGTAAGGAATCAAGTCATTAAGTGGCAGAGACATTTAAACAAACCCATAATTTCCTGGAACGTACTCTTACTGGCCTTAAGGAAGCATATTTTCAGGATGTTTGGAAATCGTTATTAATTTTCAGGGTAGGATTTCACATTATAAATAAACAAACACTGTAGGGAGTATTAGCACCAGACTGGACTTGATCTGAAAAGAAGCAACTAGTGAACAGTGCTCTCTCTACCCCAGTTCTAAGTGATAGCTGCTCGAAGTCTATTGAGCCAGCCGAATAAAGAACATGAAGAAAGCCAATAAAGATGTCATTCATTCGATTTCAGGAAAATTCAGCAGTTATCTACCAATGGCACTAATAAATTTAAATCACTTTAAGTGCATGGGTTTGCAGTTTTCATCCGATTCACCGGGATATAAAGAAGAGCAGCTTTTCTTCTTAATAAATGAAATGAATTTCCTAAAGAATGTAAGAAACTCATGGAAAGCCAAGAGCTAATGCTTCCATCTCATTTCTGTCCTGAGTGCGTCTCGTCTAGGAGACACAGATAATGCACTGTGCGTGTAGATGTTTCAGGGATGATAAGAACCAGTCGGCAATATCATGCCTGGTTATGGAGCAAATCCTGAAACGATATTATGTTTCTCTATATACAATTAGAAGCTTGTCGTCAAACATAAACTCTAATTTTGGCCTTCACGTTACTGGAAGAGCATCAGAGCTCACTGAGAGAGACAAGGGACACAGTGAAAGACAGCACGCAGCCAACACCAGAGGACCTGATCCAAAAGGTTTACTGCAAGAAGGTGTTTTTCACTGCCTGATCTTGAGGCTGTTTTAACCGGGGGCGGGGGGGAGGGGGTAGGCAATAAAACGTCTAGGGCTCCGTCAAAGCGTCCATCACATGTGACTGGTGATACTGTTACTTTGGGCTGTTATCCCGAGCTCAGAGGAGGAGAGAGACTTTGCAGGTTGTTTTCATTTCTCTCGGAGCCATGTTGGAAGTTGACTTCCACTCCAACAGGAACAAGAACAGAGCCCAGCAGCCCAGCTCAGCCAGAGGCAATCCCAGGCCAGTGAGGAGCAGAAAGGTGAGGGCTGCGGCTGGCAGAGTCTGTTTTCCATTAACTGCGCTGAGAGCAAGCAGAGGAGAAATGACTGGGGAGAGTCACCCCATCAAAGGTTGGCAACTGCTGCCTTTTAGTTGAAAGCAATTCGGGGTTTTGACAAAGTTTCGTGGAAAGCCCCAGATACTAATCTCAAGTTTGCTCTCTATAGAGTGACTCTACAAGTACCTTTCTAAAGACGGAAGGAAAGTGCCTTCATTGTAAGCCTGTTATTTTTTTGCCCTGTTTCATTTTTAATGAAATTAGCGATGTACAGAAAACCAGGGAGAGTAATGAGGAAAAAACTCCCATAATCAGCACCTCGAGTGAATGAACACCAATATTCTGAGCTCCTGCTGCAGAGCTTCCCTGCTCCCTATCCTTCTTCATCCCCGGTCATATTCTTAGAAGGAAAAAGTAACGTGATACACTCTTTATTCTCAGCTATAATTCTTTCAACTGAACTTTGGGAGAAGTGCAAAAATCCACCCATTACTTTAGACAAATATTTGAAATTCCTTAGGCAAAGAGGGAAATGGTCCAATTCCAGTGTCTGAAAATCCGATCAGCATGGAGTTGCTCATGGTAACACACTGTTCTCTAGACCTGGTCCGCCTGACATCTCTCAGCTCCCACTGGCACCTCCTCTACCCTCCCCAGTCCACACTGAGACACCCCGCCCCCCCTCCAGCTACACAACCTGCCAAGCCTCTCTCCAGCTGGAGGCCTAGGGTGATCATCCCAGTCACTTGTCTTTACAACACCTCCTCCCTCTAGACAGTATTCTTCCCAACAGGACTCTCTTCTTTCTTTCTGAAACCTTACAGATATTTGTTTGTATATTCTATCTTGAGACAACAGGCAGGGGCTGTGGGTCCATCTACTAAAGAGAGCGGTCTGGGGCGGGCGGCGAGGAGACCTTTTCTCCCATCGCTGCCTGCATCAGCAGCTAGCACAGAGCCTGGCTCCCAACAGAAGGCAGGGAACTGGGCAGTGGCAGGAATGAACATCAGGCAGCAAGCCCAGGAGAAATGAATGAGTCTTGGCTGCCTTTCTGAAGGCAGCATAACGTAGGGACAGAGCTCAGTGAGGGAGTCGGGAGTCCGCTGCTGTTCAGCTTTGCCACTTTTGAGCTGTGCCACGCTTGGCGAGTGACCTCACTTCTCAGGCCTCAGTTTCCTTAGCAGTAAAACAAAGGGGGCGCGTGTTTCTGCCTCTGGAGCAGATTTTTTTTGAGTTCAGCCATGTTATAAAAGCTGGAAAGATGGAGGTGCCCAGAAGCTGGTGTGAAACGCGGCTACATTGTGGCTGGGGCTGCTTGTAGCCTTCTGAGCTCCGGACAGTGGGGCCAAGGTCATGACTTCACCCGAAGAGCACCAGTGAGATAGGGGACTGTATCTGATACATCCAAGCAAAGCCTACCGAATGTGCCAGCTCAGGGGTGCGTGTGTCACACAGAACCTCCTGAAAGAGAAAACTTGCCTCCTCCCCTTTAAAGATGAAATAGCTTTACAACCTGACTTTATTTTTCCAACAAAACTGTTTTTCCTAACAGGACTTCTGAATCCACAGCTGTTTACCTGCTCCTTTGTGAGAGTGGTTTTAGACCTAAAATGAGATATTACACACAGTCGCTGTTCCTGATTAGACGCCACTGAATGCCCCTGCCATTCTCCAAAATGTGTTGAGGTTGGGTCTGTGGCATTTACCCTGAAATGGGGGTTTCTAGGCTTTTGCTGATGGCTGAGAAGAGGAAGAGAGAGACCAGGTCTTTATTACGAGGCACGGGCCATTTTTCTCATTTGCATGAACCTTAGATCTCAAGGCAAATATCACCCAAGAGGTGGATGTGGCCCTTGAAGCCTGGGTAGAGCAGAGGTTTCAACCAGCATCACCAGGCCCAAGTTGCTCCTCATCCCATCCTGGAAGTGTTCTTTGGTGGCCCGGTTATGCATCCTGAGGACAGCAGCAGCCTCTCAGCATTCGCAGGCCTTGAAACAGGGCCGTGCAGGCCCGGGAAGGCCACCTGCTGTCTCAGCACTCTTCAATTCCTGAACCAATCCTCTGGTGCAAGAACCATGAGCAGCTGGGTCCCCTTGAGACAAGTGTCCAGCGTTCAGCAAGCTGGGCTTTCTGCACCAATCCCTGCTCTCCCTCCTGTCTCTGGGCAGAGAGGTGCCTTCCACTGACTTGAGGGGTGTCCAGATCTGTTTATCTTATCAGCTGCTGAAGCAGGCGGCTTGTGTAACAGACTCTGTTCTCTAGGATGTACTGACTTTAAAACATCGCTGCTGCGGGGCACCTGGGTGGCTCAGTGGGTTAGAGCCCCTGCCTTCTGCTCAGGTCATGATCCCAGGGTCCTGGGATCGAGCCCTGCATCCAGCTCTCTGCTCAGTGGGGAGCCTGCTTCCTCCTCTCTCTCTGTCTGCCTCTGCCTACTTGTGATCTCTGTCAAATAAATAAAATCTTTTAAAAAAAAAAAAAACATCGCTGCTGAGGCAGCGGCCAGCAGGCAATTGGCTCCACTTAACACAGTGTTGTCACGAGCCAGTCCACTTCTCCTAATGGTGTGGCTCAGAAGCATCTGCGTCTTCTTACGTGAAGCCTGCAATCACAGGGCTGTAGAGTGGAATGAGCCTTTGCATCCCTACATGTGTGGAAGCAACTGTGTACTCCTTTGATAGATTTTTATTACTGAAGCCATTAGGGACATCAAGCCACTCTGTCCATGTGAGCATAAATGCATCAACATATATTCAACTCTATCTTAAGCACAGTCGCTATTTATGTCAGCAGCTCTCTCTCTCTTTTCCAACCTTCCTTCTGTTCCCCTTTCTTTGATGTCCTGGAAGGAAACTGACTTTGGTGTCACACAGACCTGGGCTTGCGTCTGCACCTCCCCTTCTTACTGACGGTGTTGTAAATACTGACTGTGCCACCTGGGCACATCCCTTAGCCTCCAGGAGCCTCAGTTTCCTTGGGTGCCTAAGACCTTAAGACCATAAGGCCTGTCTCCCTGGGTTGCCACAATGTTTACATAAGACAGTATGCCTATGTACCCCGTATACAGAGGGTGCACAATAAAGCTCCATGCCCACCCCATCCCTTGCCCGTTTTCCACACTGCTATTTTCCTTTGACTGTCAGGATCCACATTTTACAAATCACATGATGAGAGTTATACGCCATTCTGAGATGAGCTCTCCACCTCTCCCAGATGGTGCCCCCCCACCCCAACCCCGAGAAAGCTTTGTGACCTGGAAGGGGAAGCGCAGAGTGAGGGCAGGAGGAAAAGGGAAGGACGAAAAGGAGGGGGCTTCCTCTCCCACTGAAAAAAGAGAACACCAGCTGCTAATCTGGGGCCCACCTGAGAATCTCTTTTTTTTTTTTAAAAAACATTTATTTATTTATTTGACAGAGATCACAAGTAGGCAGAGAGGCAGAGAGAGGAAGGGAAGCAGGCTCCCCGCCGAGCAGAGAGCCCGACGTGGGGCTCGATCCCAGGACTCTGGGATCATGACCCGAGCCGAAGGCAGAGGCCCCAACCCACTGAGCCACCCAGGCGCCCCACCACCTGAGAATTTCTTAAGGAATTCCAAGAAAAGCTACTAAAAGGCCATTTTTAAGTATCTCAACAGAAGAATGCACATTTATTGAGGGGTACAACTTTTCGGAACATTATTAGCTCACATCCAAGCTTGAGACACTGCTTTGACCACCCTAAAGCTGAGGAATCTGGCTCAGAGACCTTCAGCTGGTAAGTGGGATTCAAAACCCTCTGCTCTTTCTGTTCCCTACATTGTGAGCAATAGTTTGGTTTCATGGAGGAGCTTTTACACCAATGTCAATTCAGATTTTTAAAGACAGTGACATTAGGGGGGCCTGGGTGGCTCAGTCGGTTAAGCATCTGCCTTCAGCTCAGGTCATGATCTTAGAGTCCTGGGATCGAGCCCCGCATTGGGCTCCCTGCTCAGTGGGAAGCCTGCTTTCTCCCTCTCCCACGCCCCTTGTTGTGTTCCCTCTCTCGCTGTCTCTCTCTGCCAAACAAATAAATAAAATCTTTTAAAAAGAAAGAAAAACAGTGGCATTATAAAGACAAAAACTATGAGGTCAGAAAGCTGGAGCACAGTAACGAAGGTATGGAAGCAACCCAAGTGTCCTCTGATAGAAGAACAGATGAGGAAGAAGTGGTGTGTGTGTGTGTGTGTGTGTGTGTACATGTGCACACACACACATATGCACAGTGGACTGCTACTCCGCCATAAAAAATAATGAAAGCTTGCCATTTGCAACATGGGTGGACCTAGAGGGTATTCTGCGAAGTGAAGGAAGGCTGAGAAAAATAAATAACACATTTCACTTCTATGTGGAATCTTAAAAACAAAATAAATGAACAGAACAAAACAGAAACAGACTCATAGGCACAGAAAACAAACTGTGGGTTACCAGAGGGGAGATGCCTGAGGGGGACAGGTGAAACAGAAGAGGATTAAGAGGTTCACAAGTTCAGTTATAAAACAAGTCAGTCATGGGATGTAAGGTACAGCATAGGGAGCAGAGCCAAATAACATTGCAACAACTTCGTCCGGTGACAGATGGTAACTACTCTGATTGTGGGGATCATTTTGTAATTTATAGAAACACTGAATCACTATGATGTAGACCTGAAACTAATAGAGTATTATATGTCAGTTACACGTCAATTTTTTAGAAAAGAAAAAAAAATTTTTTTAAGCTAGAGCAATAAAAATGGAAACGTCATCCTTACTGTAAAACCCAACTATGGGAATATAATTAAATGGTAACAACTTCGGTCTCTCTGGCCAGATCAGAACTCCTTACAGGACCTGAACCTTGTCCTGATGTTGAAACTAGGTATCACAGGCCGGGATTTCTCGGCTCTAGCTCAAGGAACTTGAAACAGGAGTGCCCAGGCTCAAAGTCCCTCCATGTCCTGTGCTCCCTAATCACCACATACTCACTCCCTTTGTCACCAGAGCAGAATCACCCAGAAATATACAACCCCGGAGCCTGGACGAGCTCCAGAAGCCATTACATTTTACATACTTTCATTTTACAGGTGAGGAAACAGAGCCAGCAAGGCTACGTGACTTGCTTAGGGTCACCCTGTTAGTGTGCCCTTCCTTCTTTTAATGACAGTGTGAATTACTGATCAGCTGTAAAACTTCCTATGTCAGCAGAAAATGGGCTTTTTAAAAGAATTACTGAAACACAGTAGTAAATTATTTACCTCGTAAGAAAAAAAAACAAACCCACCACTACCATCATCCTCTTCATTCCTAGGACAAATATATAGAGCTATCATCAAGAGTATTTTGCATTAGCAAGTCTCCAGATAAATTATTTTTCTCACTGTTCCCAGTTATCATTAAAATGTTCAGGGGTGCCTGGGTGGCTCAGTGGTTTAAGCCTCTGCCTTCGGCTCAGGTCATGATCCCAGAGTCCTGGGATCGAGCCCCAAATCAGGCTCTCTGCTCAGCAGGGAGCCTGCTTCCCCCTCTCTCCCTGCATACTTGTAATGTCTGTCAAATAAATAAATAAAATCTTAAAAAAATAAATAAACAAAATAAAATGTTCATTGGATGCCAACCCTCGGGAAGACAGTATCCCAAGATGTATCCACCCAGCCAAGTCCAGGTACAAGGGCAAGCACCTCGTGCTGCTGGGGCACATGTCCTCCATGTGTGGAGCACCCATGTGGGTCTTCAAAACAAGCAACATCCATTCATGTGTGTGTGCGGACAGCAGGTCCCCCTGGGCTCACATGCTAAAACTGACGTGAGCTATTCTGCTTGTTTTTCCCTTGGCTGCCATGCTGATGTGCTTTTCCTGAGTGGCATGGAGGCTTGCCCTCAGAGCCTTCAGGGGTCAGACAGGTGAGGTTAGCGGGTGATGAGGCTTCCTAAGACAATGGAAAATGGTGGGAATGTTTCCAACTGGAGAGGGCTAGCATGCTCTCCTTGGGGCAGCCACCGCTCGGCTCCAGAGCACTGGCCATGTGAAATGTTGGCCAGCCAAGGCAGATCGCTACTTTTTCTTTTTTTAAGAAGCCAGAAACCCAGAGTTCTATGTTAAATCGCCAATTTTTTTTCCCCGAAATGCTGGCAACTAATTTTGTTTTTTTTTTCTGCTCTGTGAGCCAAGCTTTGGCCAAGTCCTACCAGTCTGTGAGCCCGAGTAGAATTTTCCAGGGCAGGCTTTGGGGGAATGGCTAGGCAGAGGACTGGGTTATAAGCATGAGTGGTACTCTGGCTGCGTAGGCTTGTCGTGGCTCCCCAGTCCTCGTGGCACGGGATTAATCAGAAGGAAGACATGGCCATTTGTGACCTCAGTGACATCCCCTTTGCTTCATGCTTTGCTGACACAGTCACATGCTGTTATACGACAGGGGTGTGCAGGAAGGAGGTGGATGGAAGGTCCAACTACTGAAAATACTCGATCATTTCAAAACACGATTATCACTACGAATGCAGCCACAGGATTTTCAGACAGACTTCCTTTCAGGCCCTTTTGTTCAGCCCTCAATCTGGAATACTGGAGGCTAGATTCCTGGCCAATCAGCATGCTGCACAGACCATTCAGCTCACAGCAGCCAATAGCCCCAACACCATTTGTACGCCGTGGATCTGTTAAGTCAATTTGGTCTTAAAAACTGTACGGGAAAAATTACAGTAGAAGAGAATTTTTATCTGGGCTGAGAGTGTATAGTTAAGTCAACACAATTCTCGCCCGTGTGACTCAGAGTAAAGTCATGTAATTAATTTTAGATGCATCCAAATAGATCTAATAAATTCACCCGGCAGATGCCTATTAAAATGAAAAATGCTCTTAAGGTTTTCCATAAATACTGCAGGTTGGAGAAGAGGAGGGTTATACCTTTAGAGTAGTGGTGGATTCTACAAAGGCCCTTTCTCTTCAGGCTCAAAGAGTGGAAAGTTGAGACAATGAGATGGGAAATTCAGGCAGGAGAAGCTGACTTTCGAAGTAAATGTTTTTGTTTAGAATGCTCATGTTGGGATGCCTGGGTGGCTCAGTGGGTTAAGCCTCTGCATTCGGCTCAGGTCATGGTCTCAGGGTCCTGGGATTGAGCCCCGCATCATGCTCTCTGCTCAGCAGGGAGCCTGCTTCCCCTTCTCTCTCTGCCTGCCTCTCTGCCTACTTGTGATCTCTGTCAAATAAATAAAATCTTAAAAAGGGGGGGGGCACCTGGGTGGCTCAGTGGGTTAAAGCCTCTGCCTTAGGCTCAGGTCATGATCTTAGGGTCCTGGGATCAAGCCCCCTGCTCGGTGGGGAGCCTGCTTCCCCCTCACACTCTCTGCCTACTTGTGATCTCTGTCAAATAAATAAATAAAATCTTAAAAAAAAAAAAAAAGAATGCTCGTATTGACAGCCTCCCCACCATCTCATTGTCTGGGTACCCGCTGAAGTCTGAGTCCAGTGGAGCCCACAGAAGCACAGTCACAGAGAGGGAAACCAGCAAATGGCTGTAGATGCCTAGAAACATGTGGTCTGTGGGTAGCACTGCTCCAAGTCTCAAAAATTCCTTAAACAACCTCTTTAATTGCAACAGCCCAGTTAGCTCCAGAGTCTGAAATTCAGAGGCAAGTACCCGTTTGTGTTTTGTTCTCCTAAGCTCAAGGCCTGTCTGCATCGCTGCAGTCTTAGCCAGAAGACCCAGCCCGCATTCCGTGGAATGGGAAATGACAATGTGATTGAATGGGGATCTCTCCGTGAAATAATCATTTCAACAAGAAAATATATTGTCTATGTATTTACAAGGCTTGAGCCCAAAGTTGTGTAGGAAGGGAGTAATACATCAAAACCCCAGCCAAAGACAACTGTAAAGTGTTCGTGTGGACGGCCCGCGGTCCTGCCAGAACGCTTCCTCCCATATGATGTACATGTTAACAATCTGATGATACGATGATAGAAAGACACATAAAACAGCTATTTTTCCTGGCATGGAGCCCTACTGTAAACCTGGAGATATTTAAATACCCCATTGCAGCCTTGGTCCTGGCTATGTGTAAGGATTAAAGGAAGCGCAGGTTTCTTCTGCGAGCGTGGCCCTGCCTGCCAGCTTCTGGGGGTGGAGCAGGGTGCGTCTGCCCCATGCCATCTTACCATGGGAACCACAAAACTTGGGAGATATGATAAAATAGCAGGGCTCAGCCTCGTTGGCTTGTAGGACACATGTATAAAAACAAATGCCAACTGGGGAAGGCCGAAGACTCCTGTGTTGTGTCGAGGCAAATTAATCTTTGAAAGTACATGTCTATCTCCCGAGATTTCTAAAGGACTGGGAACCAGCGTTCTGAGTCTGTTCTTCTTCCGTCACCCGCTGCAATTGACCTGAGGTATCTGCTTCTGTATTAGGCTACAATACCGCTCCTGAGCCCTCAGTAAATGTTGCCACTTCCGCCTGCCTGCTGTAGTTTCTCATCTAACAGCTGACTGGGATCTGGTTTATGTCTTGCTTACCCCATCACTGATTTCTCCTCTGTAGTGTTCTACTGAACAGAAGCCAGGAGAAACAAACAAGGGAACCTCAAGGCTTCTTCCTTTTGGGTTCAGAGTTTCTGCAATAGGAAGAACCGGCAAATCAATGAATGAACAGATGATGGCTTTTAACCTGTCTATAAACACATGCTTCTGTCTCTGGGTAATGGATTGCCCTGGTGAGCAAGTCATCATTTAAAGCTTAATTTTAATCTCCACACCAGAGATGGAGATACGGAACGCCTCGGACTTTTCTCTCACACTCTCTCCCTCTTTTTCAAGATAAATTAAATTAATTAATGTGTACTTTCCAGCTGAAGAAATTATTAAGACCCAGCTGTGTCTGTGGAACTATAAGTTGTGATGCTACACTTGAGACTTGTTACTGCTTTTTTTGGCATGAAGAAGAGAGACACAGGTATCTAATATTAAGTGTTCTCAAAAGTGTAAGTTGGCAGTTTGTTCGCCAAATTAACTTTCAAAGACCCCTCACTTACTAAGTCTGACCTTCCTACACACAAACCTTAAATGATCGATGGACTACTGTAAAATAGCTTTGTTCAACAAAGATCATCTTTGGCAGGCTACTTCAAAGGCTTCACCACTCTGGAAAGATGAAAAGGTATCCCCATTTTACATGATTTCCCCTATAGATTAACACTTATTTGAAACATACCTGAGAATTATGAGATATTTACTGAATTACGTGCCTTCTTTCACCATATTCAGCAGCCCCAATGGGACTGCTTTTATTTCTAAGATTTAGGAGAATTTTCTACACAAAATAGAGCATTTATAAGAACATAGAGCTGGGCAGAACAGTATATCTGGCATTTTTATTCACTAATGTTCCAGTGCAAGGCAGTATTTTAAACTAAAATATACAGAGAGAGAAATTTTTTTAATCAATACCATTTCAGGGGATGCCTGGGTGGCTCAGTTGGTTAAGTGTCTGACTTCAGCTCAGGTCATGATTGCCAAGTCCTGGGATCAAACCCCAGGTCAGGCTTCCTGCTTAGCAGAGTCTCTGCTTCTCGCTCTGCCCCTCCCAACTCCTGTGCTCACTCTCTCAAATAAATAGTCTTTTTAAAAAAAAATACCATTTCAGGATGTGGTTTCAGATTCTCCCTATAGTATTCTTCAATGTCTAAAAGGATTCATTTCTTTCTTTTTAAACAAAGATTGTGTGATTTTATTTATGTCTAAGGTCATTCTAGAATTACTATGGAATTATGGAATTATTTCAACGAAGGGGTGAAGTAGGTAACAGAAATTAACAAACAGGGCTCAATATGGGGTGTGTGTGTGTGTGTGTGCACATGTGAGCAAGTGTGCCTGTGTGTTGGGGGTGGGGTGTGGTGCCTGAAGGGAACAGTCATTTAGGTCAAGAGGTCAGATCTTCTGATTTTTATTAGAAACTTTTTTTTTTTCAATATTAGCAACCACTTCAAATTTTTTTAAAGAACTGGAGCTGGACAAACAAAACCCATGTGGGGGATGGCAGGCTGCCTTAAACCTGCTGAGAAGAAAAGTATTTACATTAAAAAGAAAAAAAAATGCTTTCTCAGTCATCCACACTTTTTGAAATGCGTTTTCATAACTGTGAATAGGAACCTATGACGGCCTTTAAATGGCTTTGGACAGAGGCACTAACAAGGTTCTGGGTCCTGTGTTCTGGGAGCAGCTCTGTGAAAGGGCTCTGACGCTCAGGGAAGGAGGCTGCCGTGGGTAACAGATACAGGTTTCTAATATAAAACGCAGTAATCCGTGAATTCACAAAGGAAAAGATATGAAACAGAGACCCCTTTTCTCTTAAATTTATCTTCAAGGTCATTTCATTTTATGGAGGTGAACAGCTAACTTGCCAAAAAAAAA
>ML105829.1:0-18948 GCA_003697995.1 Taxidea taxus jeffersonii
TAGGACCCTGGGATCATGGCCTGAGCCAAAGGCAGAGGCTTTAACCCACTGAGCCACCCAGGCACCCCAGGCCAACCATAATAAAAGATACCTCACGAAACTAGATATTCAGATGGAAAATAAGCATATAAAAAGATGCTCTACATTATAAGTCCTTTGGGAAATGCAAATTAAAATAACAATGAGATGCCACTACTCACCTATTAGAACACATAAAATGCAGAACACGGATAGCACTAAATGCTGGCAAGGATGTAGAGCAGCGGGAGCTTTTACTCATCACTGGTAGGAATGTAAATTGTTACAGCTACTCTGGAAGACAGTTTGGCAGTTTCTTACAAAAATAAAAATACTCTACTATATGATCCAGCAAATCATGCTCTTTGATGCATATCCAAAGAAGCTGAAATCATATCCACACAAAAACTCGCACAAAGATGTTTATAGCAGCTTTATTTATAACTGCCAAAAACTTGGAAGCATCCAAGATATTCTTCAAGAGATGAGTGGATGGATGAACTATGGTATATCCAGACAATGGAATACTTATTCAGTTCTAAAAATAAATGAACTATCAAGCATGAAAGGCATAGAGGAAATTAATTTCATATTACTAAATGTAAGAAACCAAACTGAAATGGCTATGTACCGTATAATTCCAACTATATGACATTCTGGGAAAGGCAAAACTACGGAGACAATAAAAGCATCATTGGTTGCCAGGGGTCTGAGGATGGAGGACAGATGAATAGACGGAGTACAATACCAACTTGGGTGATTATGATACATCAATATGGGGAAACTTAATGAATATGTGGGAACAGGAGTATATGATAAATCTCTGTACTTTCTACTGTAAACTTATAACTGCTCTAAAAAAATCTAAAAAAAGGAGCTAAGCCATTTCAAGCTACATAGGATTAAAAAGTGATCAATATAGTTTGGATATATTGGATTAATAAATGGTATCAAAGGTAAAAAAAAAAAAGTGATCAACAAGAAGGATGTTTAAATGGACAAACTGAAAAGAATTCTTCCAAGACCAAATTTATAAAATGTTAGAGTGGAAAATTAAAATTATCATTAAATATTAAAAAATAAAGATTTTTAAGTCTTCTGTGACCCCTACTGTTCTATGCTTGCCTAAATAATCTGTTTCTCCACCTGTAAATTTTATAATTATAGTCTTCATTGTTGTTAAGTCCTGACAGTTGGCTTTTCTTTTAGTAATGCAAGAGCCTGATTTGAGCTTTGATTTATCAGGCATCCACTTTAAGGATGCTTCTCTCAAATAAACACATTGCCAGCCACATGATTAGAAGAAAGACCAGTCCACTTCCACCCTTAAGGATCCTTTGTTTTAGAGATCTTGTTTGATTTCCATAACAAACCATTTGGACAATTGTTGTTGGTTGTTGTTGTTTCTCATTCTGTGTTTTAAATTCCCATTCTTGTGTTTTAAATTCACCAATAAAAAGTGAACTGATGAGACCGTAGTTTCCCCACCCTTAACCCCAATAAAGCAGAACACTAGGTGTGTGGACTCTCATTCTCTCACCCACTGTAGGTAACCATGCTATGTAACCCCAGATGTGTTAATATCCACTTTCTATCAGTAAAAAACCCTTTCCCCCCAGTTTCTTGTCGATTATTGCCAAAGAGTATCTTGTGATTATAATAAGAACCACAAGGGCAGGTCAAACCAGGCACACAAGAGTTGAACAGCAATTTTCTTCTACATTATCAATTCTACTTATATTGTTTTATTTTTTCTGTCTTTAGCAATTTTCACAGATCCATGCAAATGATTTAATTCAAAAGCCATGAGTTTTGCTGTGGCTTCTTTTCTCCAGTGATCCTTTTGTTTTTAAACCTTGCATATGCTTTTATAAAGATATATTCTCTGATTTGTATGAAATTGGATTTTATAGACCTCTAGCCAGGAAGATCTAACTTACAGGACTTACGACCTGGAAGGAAGGTGGTATCTGATTTGTGGTAAATGTGAGCAGACCCAGTTATATGTCAGCACCCAAGTAACAACCAGCATCCAGGAGCCAATGGTTGAAATGGAATATTCTGAACTTAAGTGTTTCAGTGAAGATCAAGGCCACAACTTTGCCCTCTTCCCTTTGTTAATAGAGCTCACCCATCACTGTCCAAGAGACTAGCCCCACAGTAGCCTCAGCACAAAGGCTATTTTACCTGTGAATTGGGTAAAACCAATAAGTGCATATTTAAGGGAGCAAAAAAGTTTATTTTAGTATTATCTATTTAAGTATTCATCACCTGCCCCCAAAGTATCCAATTCTCTCCTAAATGCTATAGCTGAAAGTATAATGGTTCCAATAAGTCAAGATCTTTATTACTTCACTTTATTATTTTTTTAAAGGATTTTTATTTATTTATTTGTCAGAGAGAGAGAGAGCACAAGCAGGCAAGACAAGACAAGACAAGAGTGACAGGCAGAGGCAGAGAGAGAAGCAGGCTTCCCGCTGAGCAAGGACTGCCCCCCCCCCCAATGTGGGACTCAAACTCAGGACCCCAGGATCATGATCTGAGCCAAAGGCAGCTGCTCAACCAACTGAGCCACCCAGGCGTCCCATTACTTCACTTTATATACATTATCTTACATAAGTCTTATAATTACTCTCTGAGATTGATATATTTTTTCTTTATTGATAAGGACACAAAGGCTCAGATACATTAAGGAATTTCCCTAAATTAACATGGCAAGAAAGTGGCCAAATTAGAATTTATACACACCTCTAGCTTGCTCTAGAGCCTTGCTCCTAAATGTCATGCTTTGTCAAAAAAGTTGATTTCAATCAGACATGGAAGAAACCTGAGACTTAATCAAGTCTACTCGGAAGCCCGAAGAAATGGGTTTATTTTTCCAGTGCCTCAAAGGGCAGAGTTTGGACTAGAAATCTAATGTGCTAATGCCAACCCCTCTGATCTTACTACAATATGCAAAGGTTATTTACTGCTGTAATATAAAGCTCTGGGAAGAAAAAACAGTTGTCCCAGGCCCTATTATTCCTTGGCTGGAATGATCATGGCCTTCTGATGAATGCCCTATTCTTTCTTTAAAACCCATGTAGTTGTTGGGGCACCTGGATGGCTCAGTCGGTTAAGTGTCTGCCTTTGGCTGGGGTTGTGATCTCAAGGGAATCTGTTTATCCCTCTCACTCTCCCTCTGTGCTCGCTCTCTCTTTCTCTCTCTCTCAAATAAATAAATAAAATCTTTAAAAAAAAATCCAGGTAGTTGGCATCTCCTTTGGAAAGCTATTCTTGATATTTTAGGATACTGTTACTCTCTCCATCCTACATACATGTATTATTGCCTTACCATGTCATCTAAATTATATCAGAATTTATACATCGCATGCCTTCATCTCTTTTAAGATTGAGCCTCTCAAGAACAATCAACATGCCATTCATCTCCATACCTTGTATTTAAAAATAGGTATAAAAATAGTGTGTAAGGGCCTTTGGGTGGCTCAGTCGTTAAGTGTCTGCCTCAGGTCATGATCCCAGGGCCCGGGGATCGAGCCCCACAACAGGCTCCCTGCTCAGTGGGAAGCCTGCTTCTCTCTCTCTCACTTCCCCTGCTTGTGTTCCCTCTCTCACTGTATCTAATAAATAAATAAAATCTTTTTTAAAAATAGTGTATAAAAAGGCATAGAGCAAGCAATAAATATTTCTGGAATTGAATTTTCTAAATTTCCGTTTTCTTGAGAAAACTATGATTAATATAGCCTTCTAAGTTTTATCAAAATACAATCAAATAGGGGCACCTAAGTGGCTCAGTGGGTTAAAGCCTCTGCCTTCAGATCAGGTCATGATCTCAGGGTCCTGGGATCAAGCTCCACATCGGGCTCTCTGCTCAGCAGGGAGCCTGCTTCCCCACCCCCTCTCTGCCTGCCTCTCTGCCTACTTGTGATCTCCGTCTGTCAAATAAATAAATGAAATCTTAAAAAAAAAAATCAAATAGAACTTTAAAGAAATCATATTTTCCACTGTTCTAGTCATGTATTTATTAAAATAGATAGCTTTCCATGTCTATTTGAGCCATAAAAGACTAAATATTGAATTATTCTCAATAAAAATGCAATTTTTTTCTTCAAATTGTTATTTATAAGACCCACCGATATTCCAAATTTCTTAGGCAACATCCCTTTGTAGTCTTACATACTATCCCTAGTAGTGCACACATTATTATGAATGTGCTTCTAGGATTAGTCCTAGTTATTATTATTTGTTCAGATTTTCCTCATATGCATGGCATCTACTATCCTGATATCACCTTCTGTCTTTTTTGCTATTAATAAAAATATAAGTATTAGTGAAATTTCATTTCATCTCAAATTTTAGAGGAAATTTGCAAAATATTTACTTTTTTTAAAAAATTTTATTTATTTCACAGAGAGAGAGAGAGAACAAGTAGGCGGGGGGGGGAGCAGGCTCCCTGCTGAGCAGAGAGCCCGATGTGGGGCTTGATCCCAGGACCCTAGTTCATGACCTGAGCCGAAGGCAGAGGCTTTAACCCACTGAGCCACCCAGGAGCCCCTCAAATATTTACTTTTTTATAACATTTTATCCACATTAATGATATGGAGAGAAATTGTTCTCTATGAACAGATATTAGATGAAACAATAAGCTTTATAGTGTTTAAGTCATAAAGTAAAAATAAGTAGTTGGAGTTGGTAGAGTCCTCTCCCAGAATCTGCAATTTGCCTTTGGGTTATGTTATTTTGGAAAGTGCTACTGAAGCTCATTATTTTCTGATGAGGGTGTTTTTCTTGGAGGAAGTTCATGAGCATGGATGGGAAAGTTGTTCCTTAATATTGGGACCAAAAAACTATGGAGACCAGCAGCATTACTAGCATTACCCTGTTCATCCTTCCCCTACCTACAATACAATCAGCAGAAAGATCTTTCAATAGACACCTTTCAAAGACTAGCAAGGACAGAGCAAGCAACTCTGCACTGTTGTTCCTTACAAAAAGTTATTGTCTCTAGATCAATAGCAATGATCTAGAGCAATTTTCCATAGGCAATTACAAGCACAGAAAACGTCACCTTGTGGTAACAAAGACTTCCTTGAAATTATATTACATTTAATGTAATTAATATCATTAATATGAAATATAATCTTTACATCTTACCAATCTTGAAATAGAAATGATTTGAATGTTTATTGTAGTTTTTTCTAAGGCATTTAAAACACAGAGCTTTCGGGGCACCTGGGTGGCTCAGTGGGTTAAAGCCTCTGCCTTCAGCTCAGGTCATGATCCCAGGGTCCTGGGATCGAGCCCCGCATCGGGCTCTCTGCTCAGCGGGGAGCCTGCTTCCCCCTCTCTCTCTGCTTGCCTCTCTACCTACTTGTGATCTCTCTGTCAAATAAATAAATAAAATCTTTAAAACACAGAGCTTTCAAAAATCATTCAGTTTTCCAAATTGCACCCTACATTTATGAAATCCCTCCAGGTTATGAGGATTGACTCTTCCACCTCCCATTAGAGAAAATCCAAAGCAAATCAATAAAGCAGTACACTAGTTTCATATGCCACTATAATTTTAAAAGACTACATTTTTCCTGAATGTCAACCAACTAAGAATCACATTAGAAAAGTCTTCAGCTACAATTTACCAACCACAGACTTGAGAACATATTGGTAAGTTAATCTTTATTATGACATCTTGATGTACCTTACCAATATTTGAATGGTCCAGAGTAATGAGAAAATTAACTCTGTATTTCCATATCACATACACTCCTTTTTCTGCTGACCCCTGGTTGAGAACTGCCGATCTCCCTCCAGTTCCCTTAAACACATTTTTTTGTTTCTGGTTTTTCTTTTTCTTTTCTTTTCTTTTTTAATGGCAAAAAGATTGGTATAAAATTCACCCAACAAATGAAGCTAATATTTCTTTTTTTTTAATTTAAATTCAACTAAGTAACATATAGTGTATTATTAGATTCAGAGGTAGAGTTTAGTAATTCATCAATATAACACCCATTGCTCATTATATCAAATACTCTTCTTAATGCCTTTCATCTGGTTATCCTATCCTTCTAAACACCTTCCCTCCAGCAACCCTCAGTTTCTTTCTTATAGTTAAGAGTCTCTTATGGTTTGTCTCCCTCTCTGTTTTCCTTTTCCCTCCCTTCCCCTATGATCCTCTGTCTTGTTTCTTAAATTCAAAGCTTATATTTCTTCAACCATTGATTATTGATGAGATCTTATAAAATGTCAAAGGGCATTTATGAAATGAAATGAAAATAAGAACAACAGTAAAGAGTAGTACAATTTAGTGAAAGTGTATATACTCATATACTATTATAATTTAAAATTTTAATTTAATAAAAGGCTTTGTTAGAAGGAACAAAATTATTATGGACACCAATGTTTGGAAGTATTTGAAATGTTATGGTGAATCCCTGTGGTTAGCAAGAGAAAGATGAGGAACTTACCTAGAGAAAAAAGATGAGAAAGAAGAGGATCAAGTTCTATTTGCATATTTGAGCCTACCTGAAGGATATGAAGAAGAACAGAGTTGATGCTCAAGTAAGAAGGGCAAAGAACTATGCACAAGTTACTCCTAGAAACCCAGTGACAGGGTTACCTGGCCAATTAAAGAATATTATAATTAGACATGTAGATGAGAAGCATAGAGGGAGAGAGAGATGGATGAATGGATGGATGATAGATAAATAGGTAGATAATTAGATACATACATACATACATACATGATAGATAAATGAAGTAAAACAGCACTTAATTATGAAGTACCATAGAGTTCTTAAGGTTCTACTTAGTTTGATTTTAGGTCAAAGACTATTGAGTGACTTTTCACAGTAAATAATAAAGTGTATGTCCTGTTGGAATGGAGTTTGTGAAATTGTTACAGCTACCTTGGTTACATACCTTTCCTGTCATGTGGCTCTCTCCAAGTCCAGTCAACCTTAATCAAGGAGGAATAGTAAAAATGGGATTTTATTTCTCTTATGATCAACTAATGTTTCCTGAGAGCATACTAGTAGATGCCATCTTGTGCACTGTTCCATTTTATCTTCACAACAGCCTCATGAGGCAGGGGTTATTATCTCTGTCCAACACTTTATGAATGAGTAAACAGCTCGGCCATGGTAAATAATCACTCTAAGAAAGTGTTACAACTTCAATTTGAGCCAAACCTTATGTGTCTTTTCAGCAGCACACACTGACCATTTTTTTTTTTATTCATTTAGCTGGAATTTATTAAATTAGGTGTTGTAGAGAAAGTGATAAGGGCATAGTTATTTGCATGGGGTTTAGAGTCAATCAAGGATAAAATTCCAGCTTTGCCATTTAGAAGCTGTTTAGCCTTGGGGAAGTTACTTAATCTTCTCTAAGTGTTAATTGCCTCATCTATAAAATGAGGATTCAAAATACACCTATTTCAGAGGATTGTTTTGATAATTAAAGAAGATACCACAATACAAACTACTTAGCTCAGTGCCTAGGTCATAGTAAGCATTCAGGAAATGGTAGCTGCTATAATTGTGATAAATATGTCATGGCCTCTGCCCTCAAAGACTGCAGATTTAAGGGGAAAGATTAGATATGCACCAGGTGACTGTAATACATCATTAAAAATGACATTGTTGAGAGGAAAGAGTGATAAATTCAGTCTAGGGAGACCATGGATATCAGTGCGGAGGAGGACACATTTTATTAGGGCCTTATGCAGATGCAGTGACAGGGCATCCCAAGGAGAGGCTCGAACAAAGCTGGAGGCAGAAAAATAAACAAAGAAGACTGAGATTGATTTAAACATATGCTCTTTATAGGAGTAAATGGGAGAGTATATCAGCGACTTGAATGTACCGCTAAGGAATCTATTCTTTAGTAAAGGGTAATATAGAACCTCCGAAGATTTTGAAGAGAGGAGTCACAGGAATGTGACTTGAACCAGGTAAGTAAGAAAGAAATGCAAAATGTAGAAAAAAAATGAAAAGGAAAAATAAGAATCCTGTCTTTAATTGCAAAGAGAATGTATGGAAATCAAAATGTGCAATTATGGTGCATGAGCAGAATGGGAGGGTGACACAGAGAAAGGCGTTGTCTCTGAGGATGATAGACACATATAGTGGACAGGAGCTGGCAAAGTAATTAGGCACAAGGGAGAGGAAAGGGAAAAAATGACAGAAATTGCAAGTAAGTTGAGAGGAGAGAAGAGGCACTAAAAAGAGAGGGCAATTGGAAAGACCACCATTGCAGAGCAGGAGATGAACCCTCTTGTGGACACACTGTGTTCGAAACCAAACAGCCCCACAGAGTTGCCAAGAGAGAGCTTGTGTGACCACAGCTCAGGAAAGAGTTTACATCATGTTGACTGATTTGAATCAACACAAGGCTAGGAAGTGAGTCATGCTTTGCAGAAAGAAATTGCCAAGGTAGAGAAAGAAAAGAATCAGGAACAAAAATCGCTTGTTGGGGTTGAGGGGGGAGAGTTACTGAAACAATGTTGAAGAAGTCGGATTGGTAAAGCATCACAAAGCCAAATGAGAGGAAGTTATAAGTAAAATGAAGAGTCATCAGTGCAAAATGGTACAGTGCAGTCAATGATAACAACAAATAAAAGATCAATATTAACACAGATATAAAAATTCATTGGTGAATTCTCTTGGGAAAATACTTTGATGTTTCTCATCATGTTAAACACCTTATGAACCAGCAATCCCACCCCTAGGCATCTACCTAGAGAGAAAACATATGTCCAAACAAACACTTATATACAGATGTTCATAGCAGCATTATTCGTGATAGGCAAAGATGGAAACACCCTAAAGGCCCATTGATTGATGAATGTATAAACAAAATGTGGTATATCCATATAATGGGATAGTATTTGGCAACAAAAAGGAAAAAAATGCTGATACATGTTACAATAAGAATGAACCTTGAAAACACCATGATAAATGAAAGATCCCAATCATGAAAGACCAAGTATTGCAGGATTCCATTTATATTAAATGTCCAGAATTGAAAAATCCATAGAAATAGAAAGTAGATTAATATTTGCCTAGGAATAGGGGAGATTGAGCAAAATGGGGCACCATTGCCCCATTGTGGGTTATTTTGGTAGATGGGCAATTAAAACATCCTAAAATATATTGTTGTGATGACTGGACAGCTTTGTAGATCTTTTAAGTATTTGTGTGATGAGCACATCACATCTATTTTCTTTTTTAATTCTAGAAATAACAGTCTGATATAGGTATGAATATCTCCATTTTACAGAGGAGAAAACCCAAATTCCAAGAGATTAATGAATTTCTCAAGTTCATGTGTAGTCAATTAATAGTAGAACCTTTGTTCAAACCAAATCTGTCTAGTTGCAAAGGTTTAGCCAGGTCAATACAATGGCTTTAAAACCATGAAAAGTTTTGACAAGCAGAACTGTTGTCAAATGTAGAAGATTAAAGTGCAAAGATATATACACAAAAGACCACAGGGGTGTCGATGTGTTGACAGTAATCCAAAAGCATGCCAGCAGAGGACAGAAGATTTGAGTGCGTAAGGGGAAAGAAAGATTTAATGCCACTTTGTAACTTTTTGGTAAAAAAAAAAAATGCAAAATCACTGGAGACTTTGCAAAAAGGAAAGAAAATAACCAAAGCTCTACTTTTAGAATATTGTCCAGAAAACAGTCTATAAGAGATGACTTGTTGAGCAATAACCGTGAATATCCACACAGAACATGTATCCTCAAACTGAAATCCCTCATGGCAAGTAGAAGCAGATTGAGCAATCTGGCTAGAAAGGTTGACTATGGGTAACAAGAGGGGAAATTTGGGAAGTATTTGGCATGAAATAATTATGTTGAACATTATATCAAGTGAAACTGAGATGAGAATGTGCTAAGAAATATTTCTAAAATTCTATTGGATGCATTCTGTCTTGTGCTGTTTATCTGTATTAGACTAATAAGAGCTACTATATTCTCTGTCTCACATGTATGTTTTTTCTCTACAAATGAGAAGTACATGAACATTTTTGGTAGAAGTACATGTTTGGTAGAAGTACATGAACATTTTTCTTTTAATAGTTCCATAGACACTTTGTATATTCATCCCTGTTGTAGATCCATTAAGCACATGTTTCCTCATTCATTTTCATACCAATATTCATAACCCATTCTTTATCAAACTACTTTCCAAACCAGGCACTGTGCTGGGTCCTGGACACAAAAAGAAAAATAACAAAGTTCAGGAGTGTCTGGGTTGCTTAGTCAGTTGGGCATCTGCCTTCAGCTCAGGTCATGACCCTGGAGTCCTGGGATGGAGCCTCCGAGTTGGGCTCCCTGCTCAGCAGGGAGTCTGCTTCTCCCTTTCCCCCTCCCCTGCCTGTGTGCATTCTCTCTCTCAAATGAGTAAATAAAATTAGAAAGAAAAAAGAACAATAGCAAAGGTTACACAGCATGCCAGGGGATGTCCACATGTAAACAAAACATGATAATATGTTGAATGATGAATCTATAAGAGAAGCATATAAAAATTAGTATTTCATATCCATCAGGATCTCACTGTAACCATTTCAAGTAATTATAACAGGGAAAAACTTAATGTAAGTGGTTGGTTACCCAGAAAAGGCAGGATATGAGAAGTTACAGAGTGGGCAGTGAGATGACATAGAAATTATCCCAGCAGATAGCCTCTACCAGCCAGAGACTGGATAAAGAGAGAAGACACAGTTGTAGTGGGTTGAAGGTGACCACTAAAAAGATGTGTTCACATCCTGATACTTAGGTGCAGTGGATATTACCTTATTTAGAAAAAGTGTCTCAGAGATGTAATTAAATTAAGGATCTTGAGATGAGATCATCCTGGATTGCTCATGTGGACCCTAAACCCAATATGGTTGCTCTTATAAATCACAAAAAAAGTAGAAGATGCAGAGAGAGAAGAGGAGAGGCCATGTGAAGACAGAGACAGAGATGGGAGTGATGTTGCCACATAAGCCAGGGAGACCCCTGGAAACACCAGAAGCTGGAAGAGACATGGAAGGAATTCTCTTCTAGAGTTGTCCAAGGGAGCACATCCCTGCTGACACCTGAATTTCAGACTTCTGTCCACCAGGAGAGAACACATTTCCATTGTTTTAAGTGTGTAGTTTATAGCAAATCATTACAGTAGTCCCAGAAAGCCAATACCCCGGTGTCACCAGAGCTGGAGTTCCCTCATGGAGCATGTCCAGAGGGAGCTGGAATTTCAGAGGAAACATAACCACTGCTAGAAAATCCATTCAGTGCAGACAGGAAGGGGAGAACCTTGGCTTCTGCTCTCCCAGCCCCCATCTCCTGCCATGCCTCTCCTTGGCTGACACCAGCCATAAGTCAGCCAACACAAGAGCCTGGGGAATATAGACTGGAAAGGTCCCCACCCCCTCCATAGAGGGCAGAGCCAGGAAGGAGGAAGAATATATCTGAGGGCCACAGGCTCAGGGACAGCATACTATGGGAACACACTGACTACATTAAGCTGGATAAATCAGGCTATTTCCACAGAGAAGTTGACATTTATTTCTTATCTAAATGAATGAGTAGAAAATCATCAAGCAGTGGAGGCAAGGTCTCTCAATGGGTGAGAAAAACATATGTAAAGTCAAGTTCAGAAGCCTGTGAAGACTTCCTTTCCTCTACTTCTATGCTTTTGATCTCCCATGTGGAAAACTAATATGGGCTGGGTGTAATCACAAGGGGGCAGGCGCCCAGTAACTGGTCTGGGGTCTAATCTGAAGGTTTAGCCATTTTAGGTTCAAGACATAGAGGGTGCAGGAATCCCTCTGGGAACTCCAGGCTTAAGCTGCACTCTCTATACCAGTTTTAAGAGCTCGGTTTTTATCTCAGAGTTTCAAGAGTTGAGGAGCACCAGTTGGATAAGCAACCAGTTCTTGATTTGGGCTCAGGTCATGATCTCAGGGTCCTGAGATGAGCCCCAGGTCAGGCACTTCCCTGGGCATGAAGCCTGCTTAATATTCTCTCTCTCCCTTCCTCTGCCCCTCCCCCATCTCTCTCTCTCTCTCTCTGTCTTAAAAAAAAAAAAAAGGAAGAAAAGAAAAGAAGAAAAAAGGGTTTCAAGGGTGTTGTTAAGGCTGTTAGGTAGTAGACAATCCATAATAGAAAAGTATATTGATTCCTATTTGATTTTTCACCTCATAAGTATAATATATTTATACCTTGTGTATAAGGAATACCAGTACAGGTTAATCCCCTACCTAGTCCCCAAAAGAAAGATTAAGTTTTAGTTCACTTAATCTATACATATGTGAGAGCTCATTACATAGTTGAAGCATATTTCAGGAATTCAAAAGAAATGTCTGGGCATGAGATAGAGGTTTGGAAATCATAATATAATAATTTCAAACCTGGTATTGGATGAGATCATCTGGGTGGATGGTGGATGAGGATTGAGGCCATGTTCTAGGCAGCCTCCCAATGACAGGTGTATTGCCCATTGCTCTTGGAGTATTCTAGCATTGTTCATCAGCCTCCTGCAGCGATGTGGTCTCTCTCACCTTATCCTAGAGTGAGCAGAAGTTATCAATAGAAGCTTAGCTTTAAAACATTAGACAACCCTTCACGCAATACCTGTTGTTGAGGTATGGAAATGGATTAGTCGGACAACAACACTGCAAAGCCATCATAGCTAGGTAACATTATTTTTTAATCTATCAATCCCACTTGGATTTCAACAAGAGAGTTGATGGGAAAGGTGCCATGATCTCACTTGATTTATACCCCCTACATATATAACTCGGTTTTCAAAGCCTCTGCTTTTTCATTTCCTGCTCACCTTACCCTTTCAATCCTTGCTCACACAAAAATACAATGATGTTTTCTAATTTTCACTCCCTTGTTAAGTGACCTTGAAAAGCTAAAGAAGATGTTATAGTAGTTTCTTGTCTTGGTCTTGTAAAAGAGAATGACAATGCTGGCTTGTCAACTCCACTGGCATGGGCTGGTAACAAATGAATGCAGTCCTTCTCCAGGGACAAGGCTGTATCCAGGCAGAGGCAGGCAGTGCTTCAGTGTTGCACATCAATGAGTGATACACTGCAGATGAAATGCAAATCAACCTGCCTTCTGGGCAGCAAGCCCAGGCAAGACGGAAACCTTGCTCTTTACAGGAAGCATACCACCCTTCTTGTCTGCATTTCCCAAATGCTTGTCATTTCTTCAAGAGACTATCAAGTAAAGGACTAGCCTCAGTGAAGAAGCCACAGTGTAGAGAGGGGACTTTGACCCTTCAAAGCTGTTATCAGATTACATTTTCTAAAGACAGTCAGCTCCGAGGATTTGGATGTGATGGGAATTTTTAAAAGATTTTATTTATTTATTTGAGAGGGAGGTGGGGAGAGCACAGAGGGGGAGTGAAAGGGAGAAGCAGGCACCCTGTCCAGCAGAGAGCCTGACATCAGGCTTGATTCCAGGACCCCAAGGTCATGACCTAAACTGAATGCAGACAGAGGCTTAACCTACTGAGCCACCCAGGCATGCCTGTGATGGGAAATTTTGTTCCTTCACTGATTCACTTCAAAAGACGTTTCTAAAACATCCCAAGTAAATCTGACTCAGAACATTTATGTCTGTTTTCTGGCATTTGGAATATCGATTGCAGCTTTAAAATTTGTAATTCTGTAATAACTAAGATCTTAAAGACAGAAACAATTTTAGAGAGCATTTAGTCTAATAGCATAATTCATTCCTAGCAGGAAATTTCCTTTGTAATATTCCAGCAGGAAATTTCCTTTGCGATATTTTTGGACAATTCTGCTTTAACTGTCTGGGAACAGGAAACCCACCAACTATCAAGACAGCTCATTTCTTTGATTCATTGTTCTAATTAACAGAAAATTCTTCCTGATAGAAAGCCCAAGTGTACATCACATATCTTCCCTGCCCCCACTGCCACTCCACTGAATCCCACCTGCTTTTTTCCATGATAGCTTTTATATAATCCAAAAATAACTTCTGATTTTGCAGAAACAGTGCATCCATATCAGCACACGTATCATGAAGGATGTGCCATGCTGTGAAATTGACCAAGATTGTGCTTGCCCTATGACATTGCACTTGTCCAGTAAGTGTTAATGTCCCTTTAAGAACAGTCTCTGAGGGGTGCCTGTGTGGCTCAGTGGGTTAAAGCCTCTGCCTTCAGCTCAGGTCTTGATTTCAGGGTCCTGGGATGGAGCAGAGCCCCGCATTGAGCTCTCTGTTCAGCGGGGAGCCTGCTTCCTCCTCTCTCTCTCTCTGCCTGCCTCTCTGCCTACTTGTGATCTCTGTCTGTCAAATAAATAAATAAAACCTTAAAAAAAAAAAAGAATAGTCTCTGAAATTTTAGTAGAGCCTTACAATTTGAAGGGACTTTTACATACTCTCTTAATTATGTATCTCCACAAAGTGAGGAGGTGGGTGTTATGGTCTATATTTCTCAGTTGAAGATATTTTTCACTCAACATGTGCCAAGCACTGTTCTAGGTATTCATATTGACACTGGGAAAAAAGGACATCTGCTCCAGTTTATATATCCTCTAAGGGGGAGATTGAGGCTCCACGTGCAGGTCTCCAGATATTAAATCCTACGTACTTTCTACCACATCACTTACCCATTACTTACAGAAGAAGACAGACCTCCCTGGTCCTGGGTAGTGTGGGGTTAAGTGAGAAACAAACACTCCATTTGTTGATTTAAGCATCCAGTCAGCTTTTTAGTGATCCACTCTCAAAGAAGAATTGACCACCTATTTCCATTTAAGTAATCAATAATTAATAATCAATAATTACCACATATTTGAGGGAAAACTCACTATAAAAGAGGAAAAAACAAAACTAAAAGAGAAAGCAACAGGAAGGAAGGACGTGGAGATAGTATGGGGGGAAAAACTTTTAAAATCTATAGTAATATCCTCAAAGAGATAAAAGATATATGTATAAAGCAAAAACAGGCTACTTCAAAAAAAAAAAAACAAAAAACAAAAAAAAAAAACAACTAGTAAGTGAACAGCCAAACAAAGATGTTAAGAATTAAGAATAAAAAATAATAGAAGTAGCAAAATCTTTCAGAAAGTGGGACTTAAATATAATTAGTTGGAAAACAGGGAAAGAAGAAAATTGTGCAATCTTTCAGAATGCCTAATACACATATAATGGGAGTCCCAGAAAAACAGAGCATAGGAATTTGAAGAAATTATCCATGAGATAACTTGAGGAAGTTTCTCAAAATTGTAGGATGTGAGTTTCCATTTTGGAAGAGCCAACTTCATGTTCAGCAAAATGGAAAACAGATTTATTTAGACTGGCACCCCTTAAAATTCCAGAACACTAGGGATTAGGAAAAGATTCTAAAACTTCCAGACAGAAAGCTATCTCTTAAAAAGAATCAAGAATCAGATGGTGACAGATTACCCAATAACAACACTGGAAGTCAAAAGACTGTGGCACAATGCTTTCAAAAATAAATTGTTCTCAAGATAGAATTTTATTCAGTCAACATTAAATCAGGTATGAAGGATATTATGGATACTTGTACTATCAAACAAAAATTTTGAAAGGTACAAGAACAAGAAATTAGGGGATATAACTTGGTAGCTGTGTGACAGTCAAATAGAGGAGTTAGTCCTAAGACTACATTATTCTTGATGAGCACTGAGTAATATATGGAATAGAATCACTCTTTTGTGCACTAGAGTATAACACTGTATGTTAAAGAAAAAAGAGTCCACATTGGAGCATGTCAAAAACCCCTGCGATATTTAATTTTAAAGACAATGATATTGGAAAATGCCTCATGAATCTGAACCTATCAGGAGATTTACACCATTAAGAAATTAAGCATAGCTATAAATTAGTCATAGGTATACAGAAGCTAATCAAATCGGGAAAGGATAATAGCTAACTTCAGGGAGAATAAATAAAATAGAAAGTTGGTGAGAAAAAGAAAGCAGCTCTGGTATACAGACAGAACTCAGCTCTAAAACATATTGATAACGTGAAGATAAAATGTTTATCTCACGCAATGGCCAGTCAAACAGCATCATCTAAATCACTTGGAGAACCAAAATACAAGTTCTCTGGATCCTCCCTTACTGAGCTAGAAAAGGGCGAGACAAAAAAAAATCTGTATTTCAACAAGGTATTAAGGTGATCTCTGCATGCTAAAGTTTGAGAAACAGTGATCACAGTGATCACCAAAATTACAGCACCTCTGCTAGAGAGGGTAACGGGCTGTGTGCATGTATGTGAGGAGGGTGGGCAGAAAAGTTTAGTAACTAATGCCCTAGCCAGGCATGAGTAAAACCAAGAAATGTAACCTAAGCATGATATTTAGAGATATGGAAGACAAGATGGCTGAGAGAGCAGAGAATGCTGCTGTGAGCTTCCTCTACAAACCCTGTAGGACAACAGGGTCTTAAAAACAGACATATTTCTAATAATAAAAATAAAAGCTAAATTTTAAGAAGAGCACTGACCTGCTCAGTCTGCCCAAACTGATGTTCTCAGAACCACTGAAATTAACAATGTTTCTCTTTATAAATTATAAAAATATCACCTGAAATCTTGCCATTTGCAGCAACGTGGATGAACCTCAAGGGCAATTATACTAAATGAAGTCAGATAGAGAAAGACAAATATATGATCTCTCTTCTGTGTGGAATCTAAAAAAAATAAAAATAAAAGCAAAACCCAAAAACCAAACTGGTAGATACAGAGAACAGATTGGTGGATGCAAGAGGCAGTCGTAGGGTCGTAGGGGTTAAAAGAAATGGATAAACTGTTTTTTGGAGGGATTTTTTACTTTAAATAAATCGAATAATAAAAAAGAAAGATTTTGATTAAAGAGGCTTAAATTATTTTCATGCATTTTCACTAAATTATTTTCAGACTTATTCATATGTCATACACCATGGATCATAAAATATTCCAAAATATTCAAAATTCAATTAAAAATTAGTGTTACTTTGCTATTCAATAGTAAAGTTTTTAATTGAACACCAACATTTGGAGAAAAGCATGGCACCATACCTTTTGTTTTTGAGCATGATATGATGTGCCTTCTTAAATATACATATAGGATTAAATGAAATTAAAGAGATTATACATATTCGTGTGTATGTGTGTGTAACCCTCATAACAGTCTTTAAAAAGTGGTTATCTCCAGTTTAGAGATGAGGGACTCCTGGCATCAAGAAGTGTTAAAATTATTTAACATCACACAGCTGGTGAATGTGCTTTCCATGGCCCCCCACTGGACTGGATTTAGATTGTGATTCTGTGTATTTCCACTAGTCAGCTTGTGCAGCATCTGCAGGCAATTACAAAAGGCAGAGGACTCAATCTTTCTGCTTTGATGTAAGGAGCTCAGTAAATTAAAAGGAGAAAGTGGCTTCGTAATTTTCCATGTGGTCTTTAACAAACAAAATAATCTAGTAATCACCTAAATGCCACAAACAGTTTGTGATACCTTCCTTATCTAAAAATAAATGAATAAATAATAAAAATACCTCAGACCCAAATCGACAGATGGAGTGAGTGAGGGAAGATCAAATTCTTTAGCCTTATTTACCTTCTTAGAATTAGGTTCCAGGTTCTTCCCGGCAGTTGGAACACAGCCCTCCTGCACTGAATGTTACAGCCCTCCAAGGCCCACCTTGTTTCCTATCCTCTTTGGATACAGACTTGACCTGAAATAATGCAGTGGGATTGGGACCTGCCCTGCCTACATGAACTAATTGACCAGCAGAGCCAAGGAAATTGTATAGACTCTCAAGCTGAGATTTTCTCTCTTTTTAAAGTCAGCATCACTTGAATCCATTGTTCTCTACTCACAGTCAATCTTCATTCTGGACCTCAATGCAAACATCATGTTTCAGCAAGACAAGACGAGCAGCCCCAGCCCTGACTTTTGAGCTAATCCTACATCCTACCATGGACAGCTTCCCAACCTCTGCTCCTGAGCCTGACTCTTGCCCCAGAGTCCCTTTGGCTGCTTCCACTCAAGGTATTCCCCACTTTGAGGGCAGTGTTTTCTTTTGTCCTGGCATTCCATCCCCAAGCTGACTTATTTCAACAGCATGTCCTCCTTGGAACGCTTGCACTCAGAGAATTGGGGGCAGACCCACCTTATTTCACAGATGAGCAGGCCCTGAACTAAGCTCAGCAACCATGCAAAATGATCGCTAATAATGATGTAACGGATTTTGGAGTGAAACTGACTTGATGTTTCGGGACTGGCTAAAAATAAGGATGTTTTCTTTCCATGGTCTGAGTAGAGAATGGTTCTTTCTATTGCCATGAGAGAAATTGCAGAATCCCAAAAGACAAACTTGCTACAGTGATTCACTATCTCTTTATTTCTTCATAAAAGCAATGTCAAACATTATCTAAATCATTTCCAGCTCTTCTCCCATCTTCTGCATGAAAGAAAGACCCAGGCATTTCCCCAGTGGCCCGGGAATCCTATACCCCACTGATCACAAGGTGACAGGGCAGACAGCTGGCCTTGCTGGCCTGATTAGCATCCATTCCTTCAGGGGATAAGGCACACAAGGAGGAAGTGAGTCAAGTATTCTAACCCCTTCTATGACTTCCCTCATCAAAGAAATATGTCTTCTCAACAGGAAGAACATTTCTGTTCTTTTTTAAACTTTTTTTAAATTGTGAAATGTAAAATATTTATAAAATATATAAATTTATAAAATATAAGTGCACAGTTTAATAAATTTTTGTAAACATTTTTAAAATGACCTCCAAGGACAAAACAAACAAACAAAACCAAAAAACACATATGGCCTCCTAAAAGCATTCAGCATACTCTTCTTAATCAAAACTCTCAACTGTACCTGAAATAACCCTGATCTGACCTTTATGGTCTTTTTTTTTTTTTTTTTTTTTTT